>JABUQX010073920.1:0-30048 GCA_015478945.1 Trachelipus rathkii | reverse complement strand
AATATCCTGTTCAGACGACGTTAAAAATGTGTGCAATTTGTTAGAGGGAGCAAATGTGGATAGAGTTCAAAGACAGATTGGTGTTAGCAATTGTGGTAAAAGGTGCGGTGGGTATTTAAGACTTTTTAAGGAGGCTTTAACTGGGCTTGGTTTGGTTGAAGGGACAAGGGAAAAAAAGGAGAAATGAACTGGTGGGGAATAAGTGGTTGGGTGAGTCATGATAGGTATGAAAGAAAGAAAGGAAGATGGAAAGAAAGAAAGAAAATCAATTTTTCGGTGGTGATAAAAGAACTAATAGAAAAAAATAAGTATGGACGATTTTAATGAAGTGTGTTTAATATGGTAGTTTCCATATTACCATTTTGCTGGGGCATGTCCGAAGAATATTCAGTGTCAGATAAGGTCTGTTTTCAGTGGTGCACGAGGAGAAAGAGAAATGATGCGAAAGGATGAGAGCAAGTGTAGAACAAGTGAAGAGGGTAATAAAGACGAAAAGATTTTTTGTAATAGAGCAATAGAGAGAGAGAGAGTATTGATGAGGAATATGAGTCGATATGTGTTCAAAGAATGCTATAGATACAGGGTGTTCAAAGAATGTTATTGGTGAAAAGTGACTAGGCCGTTTAGTGGGTAGTTTCAGTAAGGAGGAGAGAAAGAAGATGGAAGAAACTATGGAAAATACGAGTGTGAGTTATGTTTTCGGTGAAACTACCTATAAAAGTGTGAAAAGATCATTAGTTCCATGTTGCATAGAAGGTAGGAGGTTTTTGTTGAGAACTGAGTTAGTAAAAGGGGATGTATCCTGGTTATTAGGATATGAGTCGTTAAAAAACCTTGGTGTAACAATTAAGGTGATGAACAATAGTGTGGTTCTAAGTGAATTGGAAATGGGATGCGAAAAGAGTGGCAAATCCGCTAAGGGTCATCTAATGTTAACTATACGGGGTGTTGGGTGGTGTGAAGAGGGAGGTTTGGTGGATAGGCAATATAAAAGAGGGAGTTGCTCAAAGAAGATCGAAAAGAAAAGATTGGGTCACTAACTTCATATACAATTGGGTCATCCCAAGCAGAGATTAGATTATGGGAATTGAATGAGGGGACTGCCCTTATGGAGAAGAATGGGGATAGAGAATGAGGGTAAAAGTATACAGGAGTGTATAAATCAGGTTAGTGGAAAATGCAATGCCTGCATTAAATACCAAAAGACTCCGAGACGTCCAGTTGTGGGTTTACCTCTTGCAAGAGGATTCAATGAGACAGTGGCAATGGATCTAGGTGAAATAGAAGGTCAGAGATTGCTTGTGATACTTGATCTTGGAACCAGTTTTTGTCATGCAAGTTGAGTAAGGAGTAAGGAACCAAAAGAGATTGTGAGAGTAATATTGGAAAAGTGGATCAGTGTTTTTGGAGCACCTGAGAGGATTTTTAGTGACAATGGGCAAGAGTTCCAAAATGAAGAGATGAAAATCCTATGTGAAAGGTTCAGTATGGTACAGTGGGCCACGGCTGCAGAAAGTTCCTGGAGCAATGGACAGTGTGAGAAGATGGTGGGTTTACTTAAGGATGGCATGAGGAAGATGATTCGCATCGCAGGAGCTGAACAAAGGGCTGAGTCTCTATTTGGGCGGTTTCAGCTAAGAATAGTCTGTAAATAAAGGTGGTTATTCACCAAATCAGTTGGTATAAATGGAAAAATTGCTGGTTTCCCTAATTGCAGCAACAGATGAAAAGTGAGGAAAGTGTAGGCGTGTTAGGTGTGGAAAGTGAATGGTTGTTGCATAATCTTAAGGCACTACATTTGGCTAGAAACGCACACATTCAGCAAGAATCAGATGAACGGGTAAAGAGAGCAATGAAGGGCCAAATACGTGATCACCATCTGGAAGTGGCTGAAATTGGGGATAGTGTTTATTATAAGAGGGAAATAGATAAACAGTGGAGGGGGCCAGCAAAAGTAATTGGCAGAGACGGTAAGACGGTTATTGTGAAACACGGTGGTACGTTACGAGAAGTATCTAGGGTTCATATCACTAGAATAGCAGGAATACCTAAAGAATTAGAGGTTGAGGAAGAGAAAAAAGAAGTTGACGCTGTGAAACAACCCGTTAGGAGAGGTGTTTTTGAGGATGAATTTGAGGAATTGATACGAACA
This sequence comes from Trachelipus rathkii, assembly GCA_015478945.1. Classification (NCBI taxonomy): domain Eukaryota; kingdom Metazoa; phylum Arthropoda; class Malacostraca; order Isopoda; family Trachelipodidae; genus Trachelipus; species Trachelipus rathkii. The sequence continues at coordinate 27,896 of JABUQX010073920.1, read as the reverse complement.
CCTGTGGAACATGTTGATGAAGAAAGTGGAACTGAAACAGAAACTGAAGAGGAAGATCAAGAAGAAGCTGAAGAGAGAAGGGTGGAGAGGATCAAGGTGGGTAAGAGGTACACTTGCACGAATAAAGATACAGAGGAAAAACTAGATGTGAAAGTTTTAAGTAGGGCTGGGAAAGCGACCAGTAAAAAATGGAGTAATAGTTTTAACATACAGAATGTGAACAGTGGTGAGTGTAAGTGGATAGATTTTAATGATTATAAGGATGTAGAGTGTATAGAGGAGCAGGAAGAGGTTTGGATAGGGGATTGTGATGATGAGAGAGTTTTACAAGCAAAACTGAAGGAAATTGATAATTGGGGAGTGAAGGATGTGTATAGGAGGGTAAAGGATGTTGGACAAAAGAAAATCTCTATGAGATGGGTTATAACGGATAAAGTAGTGGGAGGACAGGAAATATGTAAAGCAAGGCTGGTGGCTGGTGGCTAGGGGTTTTGAGGAAATGGGCAGGGAACTTGTGACGGAGGCACCTACGTGTTCTGGTGAAGTGTTAAGACTATGTCTTAGTATAATAAAGCGTGAAGGGTGGAATGTCAATCGATTGACATAAAAACGGCATATTTACAAAGGGTGATAGGATAAAAGGGAAAATATGTTGTGATGCCTCCAAAAGAAGCAAAGGAGAGAAAGTCCATGTTTGGGAATTGAAAGAAAAACGATGATATGGGTTTAAAAGGATGGCTGCTAGGGCGTGGTATGAAAGGTAGTCGCTGTGATTACTAGAGTTAGGGGGTATTCGAAGCAAGTTAGAATATGTGTTGTTTTGGTGGAAGAGAGAAAGGGTAAGTTAATAGGGATCATGTGTACACATGTTGATGATTTTTGGTTTTGACAAGTTTCAGAGAATCAAATATCAGAAAGAATGAAAGAAAAACTGGAAATAGGTTCTGAAGAAAAACAGAGTTTCAAGTACATAGGGGTAAAGATACATGATGAACAGAGTGGTGTGTGGTTGGAGCAGGAGAAGTATATGGAAGGAATAAAAATACCTGATAATCGTGAATATTATGGTAATAGGGACATGGAAGAAAACGAATTAACTGCGTATAGGTCTTTGGTGGGGCAAATGAATTGGTTATGTGGTCAGACTAGACCTGATCTTTGTTTTACGGTGAGTGACAGAAACAGGTATTTAAAAGGGGGTAAAGTAGAGGAAATGAGAAAGCTGATTGGAATGGCGAGAAGAATGAAAAATGAAAAGATGGGGATATGGTTGGCGAAATTAGGAAGGGATGTGGAAGTAGAGGTGTATACAGATGCGTCTTATGGAACGGAAGGAAGAGTGCATCCCCAAGGGGGTTATATTGTGTCGATAAAGGATGGTTGTGGGAATAGGTGTCCTATTGTGTGGAAGTCTAAATGTATGCGTAGAGTGGCAAGGTCTACTATTGAGGCTGAGGCTATGGCTTTGGTTGAAGGTGTACAAGATGGTATACACTTGGTGAACGTTTGGAAAGAAATATTTGGTTGAAAGTGGTTATGTATACTGACAGTAAAACTCTGCAGAGTGCGGTTTACTCGGCAACACCAGTTGAGAGCAAACCTTTGAGAGTGAATATCATGTGTATGAAGGAATATGTAGATGGTGATATAAAGAAAGTAGTATAAAGAAAGTAGTGTGGGTAAGTACGAAAGAGCAGTTAGCTGATGTGTTAACCAAAGGAAGAGTAGATGTGAGGGGTATAAAAGAATATGTTGAAGGAAAAAAGGTGCGGAAGAGAAAGATATAAGTATGAGAGTTTTTATGTTTTTGTTTTTTTCAGCATGCTGTCTTGGCTTGTGCTTCTGTGTTCTGTACTGCTTGGCTTTTTTTATGTGAAGTTCTTCTCACGGATTGCATGAGCATGCACGCTTATGTACAGCTATGTTATGAGCACTTTTTATTTCATTTTATTTCTTTTATAGCTAACTCTTGTTTCTGTCTTTCCAGGTTTAGATGGTTGGGTATTTGGCCCAAGAGATAATTTAGTAAAAGAAGGGAATAGTGTGGATTCCTCTGTAGGAGGAACATAGGTGGTAAGTGGAATAGGAACCACGAAGGAAACGCAGGGTTCACTGTCCGGGCCCGGGGAGGGTTGCCTGGGTTTTCACAGTAGGTGTATATTCCCTCCCATTTATTTAACGTAGTATTAAGTCCCTAGTATATCCTATAGCTACAGTGGTAGCTAGTAAACAAAAGAAAGTTTAAGTTGTATTGTATAAACTGTTTACTGCAATTAAGGAATCCGTCATATGGTTAATAGAGGTGGGTGTTATTACCTGTGTAGAAGTTTTGATAGGCCTTTAATTTAATCAATATATATATATATATATATATATATAATATATATATATATAAATATATAAATATATATATATATATATATATAATATATATTATATATATATATATATACTATATATATATATAATATATATATATATATATTATACAGTATATATATATATACAGTATAATATATTAATATATATAATATATATATATAATATATATATATTATATATATTTATATTATATATATATATTATATATAAAATATAATAATAAATTTCACTCACCAATAGAGGGATATGGCACCATAGAGTCAGTATCATAATGACTTTTGAAAGTAATTGGATTATTGGGTAAGCGTTGTTGGCCCACCTAGCCCTTTGGCATGTCCATTGTAAACGCCTCCATTATTTGAAGGACTCCCTGGAGGTTTTTTGGTTTGGAATCGTTCATCTGTTTCTTTGCCCAAAGAGGTAAAATTGACCGACATTAAATCTGAAAGAAAAGATTTACATTGATAATACTACAGAACCAAAATAACAATGATTAATTAAACAAAACAGATCATGTAACGTGAAAGTCTTTAATGTAAAAATGGCATTTCGACTAATAAAATTGTCCTATATATATATATATATATATATAATTAACTATATTATATATATATATGATATATATATATATATATATAATATATATATATATATATATATATATATATATTAATTATATTATATATAATATATATATACTATATAATATATATTATATATATATATATATATAGGCTATATATTTGTTTACTTTTAAAGTAACTGTTTAACATGACCGTACAAATAATAATAATAATAATAATAATAATAATAATAATAATAATAATAATAATAATAATAATAATAATGATAATGATAATGATAATGATAATGATAATGATAATGATAATGATAATAATAATAATAATAATGGAACGTGGATGGTCTAGTGGTTAGAGCGCCCGGTCACTGTTAACTCAGCGACGCGGAGTCCAGGTTCGAATCCCGCTGATGGAGAGTAAAATCTCCTTTGACTCATTCAGTTCAAATGGGTGGTGGTGGTGACAACTGTAAAAAAAAAAATGTAAATTAAAATTTAAAGAATATCACCTGTAGTCAGGCTCTTCCACGTCTTCCAGAGTATTCCTATTAAAAGAGTCTTCCGAGGCAGACCTAAAGACCTCATTATCAAGGGTCTGGATCCGTTGCCCACTATTATTGCTGATTTTGCGCCCTTCCCTTTGACTCCGTTCAGCTCTCTCAGCCTGTTGTGCTAATCTTGCCAAAATTATCTGAGTCATATCACGCGGCATGCTAAAACAAAAATTCTATTCTAACACTGCCTTCGCTTACCAAACTTCCTAATCATGATAGGCACATATGTAAATGCACAAAAAAATTTAATCTCTGTAAATAAAGTGGTCAGTCTAACCCCAAAATCACAAACATTTATATAACAGAAATACTTTATTGATTTATTATATTTTTTCTTCATTTTGTGTGTGCGTGTGTGAGGGGTGTGTGTATGGGTGTGTTTGAAAATTTATTAGGACTAAAATGGAAAATTAGTCACTTCAAAAATATTAACCCAAAATCAAATATACTATTATACAACAAGTAAATAGAAAGCTGCAAGCTTCACTGAAATTAAGTAATTCCTAATCTAAGCAGCACAATTTTATAAGTAACAAACTTTTGACTACGTAATAAAAAGAAAAGTACATTTACCTCCAAACAAATACACATCCGTCTCCTGACACCGTTATTAAATGCTTTCCATCGTTACTGAACCTAAGACCCGTCACGATTTCAGAGTGTCCAAACATCGTGGCCATACACTCACCAGAGTAGTAATCATAAATGCAAATGCTTTTGTCAGTACAACTCGTGGCAGCATATATTCCTGATTGATCAAGGACAACCTTAAAATATATAACATAATTAGAATATATGAAAGAAACGTTAAATAATTAATTAGTCTATTTAGACGATAATTATAAGAAATATAAATGCAGAAAAAGATAAATACAAATATTACAATAAAATATATGCAAAAGAAACAGATGATATTAAATATAATATAAAATTATCAAGAAGTTATGAAAGCCTACATAGAATTTTTAATTCACAATTAACAAACACCAATGCCGTTTGAAAAACTATATAATATTGAACAAAATCTATAAAAAATCTCAAATAATTTATTGAGGAAGAGCCTTATTAGAAAATGGACACAGTATACCTTAATAAGAGTTCCATCATCCCCCGCAGAGCCTTTGAATGTTTTTGAATGTTTTCCAGAATTGACATTGTACACCCTAATGTTTCGATCTTGACAAGCGGTAAGAATATGTCGCTGACCATGATCAACCTTTAATAGGAGAGAGAATAAACACTCATGAATATTACATTCCACGTGTATATATATATATATATATATATAATATATATAATATATATTATATATATATAATATATATATATATATATATACTATACTACTATATTATTATATATATATTTATAATAAATATATATATATATATAATATATATATATATATATATATATGTTCCATACCATAGTTTCACTACTATATATTAAAGCCGGTAACAGAATACCCTAATACAGAACCCTAGCGCATTCAAGGCTTAGTCCCCTTGCATCATCCAAAGATTTAATTGCACCAGTCACCTTTCTAGCACTAGCAACATTCCTACTACACTCAGCATCATCAGTTTCCTTTTCATCCAACATATAGTTAAAAAAATATTTTCGAAGATATATTTCATATTCGTATAGAAAATTGCATGGATTAGACGGTCAATCGCATGTTATTCACAGATGTGAAGGATTGGGATACTTTTCAAAAAAAAATAATGCACTCTTACATTTACTCTATTGGTAAATTTTGGAACATTATTCCTTCTTCAATTTTCTCCACTTCCTTTAACATACTTTCAACCACTGTATCGGTTCAAGGTAGATTTTCATTTTTTAATTTTGCAGTAGACTTTCTATAACTTTATTGAATTGCATGTGAGCCTCTATCCTTTTCTAACCAGAGAAGACACAAAAAAATGTTCTAGATTGTTAAAGATAGAAATTGGTAAGATAAGTCACTAGCTATATCTTTGGAAACTGAGAATTGTTATTAGAAGTGGTTAGCACCATGAACGTTGATTTTAGATAATGTGTTCTAATTTAAAGATCGAATAATCATAAAATTTAGGACAATAAATTTAAGTTAGGAGAAAAACAGACGACAGGTATGAACTTAATTTTGTGTGTGTGCTGCTGAATATAACTGAGGCCGAAGCATTAGAGCCGGTTACATAAACGACGCAAAATATTGCTCTTTGTAGGAGATTTTTTGTAATTAATTATAGTTTGCGGAAATGTGTAGCAATTCACAAATTTCAATACCCAAACATCACTAAAAACATTCCCATATTAAAAACAGTAACTTATTTATAACATACAAAAAATTACTCTCTTTATTTGCTTCTAGTAAAGAAAGTAAGGGTATCTGGATTCGAAACCAGAGTTTGCTATTAACCTCGAATTATTTATCTGTGTAACTCGTATCCACTTTAGTCATGGAAACTTATCTCACCCATCTCCCCTATAGAACCTACTGCGGTAAGGAATAATCCTTCCAATTAAGGGGTAGGTTCGATGGTTACATAATAATAATAATAATAATAATAATAATAATAATAACTTACTTCCATATCATACAAAGTAGTTTTCCCAGCTACATTATGACCTCTAGAAAAGAAGACTTCATTCTGAGGATTCTGCAAAAACACAAACACTTAAATACACACACATTTACTTAATGAGAAATAAGAATATATAAAACATATTTATAAAGCCAAAAAAATAAAATAATAGAAGAAGTGTGAGTATTTACCCCTCGTAAATCGAGCTCTCCCTATGGGGACAAGAGGGAAAAAAAAATAAGGAGAAAAAAAAAGGATGAGAGAAATGTTAAACAAAATCTACCAATAAAATACATACTAAAAAAAAAATTAGTCAAATATATAAAACTGGAATGTTAAATTTTGAAATGCATCGAACACTTAAAGCATTTAAACTTTACAAAATATTAACAATAGTTAATAAAACATAAAGTTTCAATGTAACTAGTTCCAGAAGAAAGGTATTAACTTATGTGAATATCAAAATAGGAAACACAGAATATTTAATTTACAACAACGCATGCCAAAGAGAACATTAAGATAAATTTATGTAGTTAAAAGGAAATTGCTTGAAATTAAACTACCTGAGTTGCACTTCTAAAAATAATCGATCGATCAGCTCCACAAGAAACCATCTGTAGATTCCCTTGTGACTGATAAAAACGAACTGAAGTGATGGCAGAAGAGTGATCATCCAAAGTTTGGACAAAGCTGTAGTCCTAATATATATATATATATATATATATATAGATATATATATATATAATATATAATATATATTATATATATATATATATATTATAATATATACTATATATATATATATATATATATAATATATAATATATATATATATATATATATAAAATATATATATATATATTATATAAATATATATTATATATATATATATATATATATATATATATATATATATATATATATAATAGTATATATATATATATATTATATATATATATATTATATATATATATATTATATAATTATATATTATATATATATATATATATATATTATATATATATATACAAGCTGTATTGGCGGGTTGGGTCTCGGTTTACGCGCTTTATATATATATAATATATATATATATATATATATATATATAAATATTTATATATATATATCAAATCAATCACTATTCATTCTTCCTTTTTTTTCCCCCAAGAGGGGTAAGGTGCGTGACATGCATCGGAAAAGAGAAGCAGTAAGAGAAAGAATATGACACAAGTCGAAAAGAAAGCCCAGCCTTACCGCCCCCTCTATACCTATTAGCGAGAACTCGTCGCAGTCACAAAATCCGCCCTAGAGCTTCACGGGACCGCGACGGTCCCTTAATATGGCATATCGTGAAGTGTAGGGTTCATCCCCTGGCCCAGGTGAGCCACAACCATACCCCCTCACAAAACCCCGCCATTCACTCCTATTATGCACCTTTATTCTCGCCTTCAGACATTCGTTTACTGACTCAATCCACTTTTTCTTCGCTCTCCCAGTCGGTCGATTCCCAACACACTCACCACTATACATCCACTTAATCAACCGACTGTCATTCATCCTTTCCACATTACCAAACCCATCTCAACGTACTTTATTTATTCTCTCATTACCCCTTTCTTTCACACCACATAACTCTCTAATACGCTCATTCCTCATTTTATCAATTCTTCTCACATTTAGCAGCTCCTAAGATTGTCCATTTGAACACTTTGCACTTTGGATCTATAACTCTTATTCCAGACCATAGTTTAACTACTATACATTAACACAGGTAACAACATACCCTCATGCAAAATCTTAGCGCACTCAAGACTTAGTCCCTTTGCATTCACCAAATATTTAATTGCATCTGCCATCTTCCTACCGCTCACAACTTTCGTACTACACTCTGCATCATCCATTACTTCATCAAATTTTCACTCTTATCCTGATGACTTGCTTCATTTTTCTATTCATCTGAAAAGAAACCTAAATGGCTGAAAATATCTAAAGCTAGAAATATGGCTTTGAAGGAAATAACTTCTGACCATTCTCGTTCATCTAATTAAAGCAATTTTTTTTTGTCAATTTCGATGCTTCAAAAACTCAATCCCTTCATCTTTCAGTTGGTCGCAATTTCCAAATGCAACAATAAAATCATCTAAAATATCCAACTCAAACCTTCCTCTGTTCATATTTTTTTCAATTTTTTTTATCGCGATCTTTCTTGGAGCGAGCATATTACTTTTCTCTCTCTAAACAAGCTTCTAAGATTAGATAAGATAAGATAAGATTAGGTATCATGAGAGATCTACTAAACTTCTTTAGCCCGCACTAGTTGAATGCTCTGCGTAGGGATGGGGTGCTTGTTTTTATATGGAGTTTAAATTATTCATCTGGAGTAGCTACGCTCATACATCTCTTCTTGAAAGGATGGAGTTTAGGACCTTTCGTTATCAAATCTTATACACTATTATTGAGGTATATTCATCCTCTTTCTAAAGACAAATCTGTTGCATCACTCCTCTTATACTATCGTTACTGCAAGAGATATTTCTTTTTTGAACTCTTGAGTAACTTTCCTCTTTTTTGAAGACAGTCGATATTAATTAGTGCATCCACATGATTTTGTCTTCTGTTTGTCTAGCTCTCTGAGCCTAGATTAAACAGCAATGCTCCATCTTTCATATACCCTATTAGTAGTCTGGAACATTAATCTTTCTTCTCTACTTTCTTCAGACTTACATACTTTCATACACTGTGTATTGGAACATGTCAGAATTTAATTCTGAACTAGTTGAATTTTTCATAGGCGTTTCGAAGGTCTATCGAGCTTTTTTCAAAGCCTCATAAAAACAGCTAAATTGTTATGTTTGTTACATATGGCATTGTATTTTTACAATATTTTGAATTATTAAATGTACTAATGACACAAAAAATGAAGAATTATGCCTATTGAAAACATTGAAAAAATCTCAAAAAATAAATCTCAATGAATAAAATGTAATATTATTTTATTTAGATAAAGTAGAAATTCTTTCAGTTGTAGTGATATAAGACAGAAACTAAGAGTCCTTTGGACAATACCATAACTACAGCCTTTTAAAATAAAGGTCCAAGCAGTTCATAACGCCTCAACTGCTTTTATAAAAAAAAACTTTTTTTAAGGAATTAGACACATAAGGAGATAAAGTTAAAATTATTGGACTTACCTGATTTACGTTAAAGACATGGATGAGTCTATCTCTTGAAGCTGAAGAAAGTAATTTATGCCCCGTATTGGCTTTTGAGTATTCCAAACAAAGAACTTCGGCATCGTGAGCTTCGATTTTGCAAACCTCTTCATTGTATTGCAAATCATGTATTCTAACGAAATAATTTTATAGCCATTTAAAATAAACATACTAGCTTTTAGTAATAGTAGTTAAACACTTCATTGAAATTTTCATTTCATTTTCAATTCATTGAAATTTTTTCGATCACAATTCAATTTAAAAACATGAAAGCATAAATTCAGTTAAGTATAAATCGGAATAAAGATCTCGAGTTACTTCAACAGCAAAAATAATAAATGAAAGCAAGTTTAAAGAAAAATAATTTTCACTGAATATGGATGGTTATCGAGAAAAAATTATAAAATTACAAACTATAGGAAGCAAAGAGATAACAATGAGGATTTAGGTAGTAAAGGAAGTAATAAAGACAATCATCTTTCCTACTGCAAGGTAAAAACCCTTTGGGTGAAAGAGATTTGCTGCTTAAAATCTGGCGAATAAATCAAAGTAAAATATTATATATAGACCTAAAGACATCCACGGCTACGGATATGTAAAGGGTATATAGTTGAAATTAGGGTTGGCCGACGCACCAGTTGCAGTGCAAAGCGTGGTGCGCACATTTAGGTGCGGTGCGGTGCGCCACGCCACACAATTCAAGTGTACTGGTGCGGTGCAATTGAAACATAAAGGTGCGGTGAGGTGCGTGGTGTGCTTACCCTGGTGCAGTGCAGTGCAGTGCACAAAATTCCGGTGCTCGGCCAACCCTAGTTCAAATCTTCAAAATATCAAAGAAAAATAATGCACATTAATTAACCTGTTTAAACTCTCAAACAGGGTGAAGATGACATGAACATTTGTGACTATAATAAAAATTTTGTATCTTAAAATTATTCAGGATTTGTGAAAATAAATATCTTTCAAAAATAGGAAATGTGGGATATGAAAAACCACACCCATGCGTAAGTTTAAAAGGACTTCTCAAAAGTACGCTTATTTTCTATAGAAAATGAAGAAAACCATTGGTAAAATGAAAGTTTTGGAGAATAAATGCTATAATCTTAACAATAAGACGAAATAACAGCATTGTTATATATATTTAAGGAAACGACTGAGATTCTTAAAGAAATAAGGAGTCAGAAACTTTAAACTCATCATTAACCTATATAGGGGACTTCAGACGAGATCACCTACTACAACCCAAGTCCTTCCCTATAAGCCCCCCCTTTTTACTGTCCCCTTTCCCCCAGTGGGAAGCATCTATTTAGTGAGTGTAATAGTGTCCTAAAAGCACAATGTGTAATAAAGCTAAAAATTATCTCCGAGTTGTAAAAAAAATATATATATAAAACTAAAAATCATGAATGGAAAAGGAAGCAAACGGTTATCAAACCACAACACAAAAATACATCATAATATGATAGATTTCGGAAGGTCACTAAGAAATCTTTACAGAAAAGATTAATTTCATAGTAATTCTTTTACAAACTGACTAATATCTCACTTCACATTAAAGTGAAATTATTTTAATAATTTATTTACTTAAAATGTCCCTTTTCTAGAAATTTTATTTCTTTAAATTATTCATATATTTACACTGAATATGTAGCAAAAGGTAAAGTTGAACTAGAATCCTAATAAGTGACTTAAATAAAGTTCGTTGAAACAAGTTGCCGAAAAGAGAGATACAATCCGAAAGAAACTTGCAACTACATATAAACTTAAGAAATTCTCGTAGCCAAACACCGTATTTTGATTTTTAAACTTCTGTAGTGAAAAAACAACAGCTAAACATTCCTTTTCTATGGTATCGTAGTTTAATTCACTGCCTCTTAAGCACTCTTGAAACGAACGATAATGGCTTTTTCTTTGCCATCGTCCGAAATTTGGTAAAGTACCCCTCCTATTCCGTAGTCACAGGCATCTGTACCTAATAAAGAAATTGGCTTGAAATAATCTGAAAAGTTAAACTCGCAAGGTCTGAACAACTAATTTCTCTTTTAGAGTTCAAAATTGCCTGTTTGGTGCTACTTTCCTTCGGATTCAAACTGAACATTCTTCTTTAACTAAATTATAATAATGGTTTCGCAATTAGTTGCAAAATCACTAATTGAAAGAAGCGAAAATTAAGAGAAAATACTCTCTAAAATAAAGATTGGTTGGTTTTTCCTTTAAACACTTGTTGGAGGGAGCGAGAACTCTTCATCGATTCAATCTTCCGCGGATCTGGTGATATTACGTCTCTTCCTATTTTAAACCCTAAGTAGAGTACTGAGGTTTGTAGAAAGTGACATTTGGTCTGTCAACTCTCAAATTTTGTTTTTTCTCTAGAAATGCAGGTAAGAGACTTTCTTTAGGTTTTGCAAAAATGTCTTCGTGTGTTTATTGTTTACCCCATGTTAAGACCGTCGTCTAAATATACTTGAGCGATAGGTCCCTAATAACAATGGTTTACACGGCGACTTGTATTGGTCCTTCGCTTAAATACATAGGTGTGAATATTCATGAACAGAAAGACTGGATATGGTTGGAGCAGAATAAATATTTTCCTTGTACGAAAGCCATTAATTTCTGTGTTTCCTCCTCAACTTCGAGAGAGTGGTAAGCGTTGATAAAATCACAGCTAGTAAAAATGGTACTGCCTCCAGGGACGAAAATATTTTCGTTATGGGGGCAAGGGGTACACCATCTGGCATCACTAAAAGACAGTTTAAGTACCCGATAAGTCCAAGTGCAGACCACGAGGTTTTATTGGGTGAATCTCTTTTTGCCATCCTACCAGTAGCGAGAGCTAATTGGTGAGTAACAAAGCCTTAATAGAGAGTCCCTTCTTCGCAATGCCTTCATCTGTAAACATTATTCTATGTCTTTTTTTCAAATAGCGATGGGGAGACGATATTGTTTTTAAAGAATAATCTTTGGAGCATCTGGGGTAAGTTTCTATTTCAACTTCTGTACAGGGACGACAACAGAACTGCCAGTCATCGTCTAAGTATAACGTCATTTATATTCATTAATAAGTCCAAATAGCTCATGCTAAAGTGTTCAGGTGTCTGTAAAATAGATACATCTGCGAATCTTCTTTACTTAAATTTTTCTGTTATAATTTCTCTGAATGCATTTTTCAACTGTTTATCTGAAAGATTCTCTGGGCAGGTTACTATACAAGTAGATCCTATTTGCTTATTTTCTGTAGCAAATATCAGTTTTTTATTAAAATATTCTTTTCATTAATCTTTAAAATCGGATGACATATTTTCCTATATATTTTTATTTCTTCTTAATAAAAAAGGTTTTGTCACTTAAATTAATATAACTTAAGATTACTTCATTGTTTCTTACTTGGCAATACAGTATTTGCAAAATATAATGGCCCTAGGGAAAAAGCAGGCTAGTTACAGTGAACCACATGTGTTTCTCCAGTTTCAAAAATGCTCTTTTCATTCTCGAGTCTGACTTTCGATAACCAATAAGAGTGAAGCAGGTGCCGACTTCTTTCTTCTATTAATGTAACAAGGATGAGCTACTTCTATTGGGGTCTTCATAGCTGCTATTAAAGGGTCCTTCTTCTACGGGAGGGAAGTGTGGTGTATGTTCTGCCTTGTAAGTCCACTCGTTTGAACGGGGAGAATCTGATTTGTTTATTTAATTTCTATCTTTGTACGGCTTTTTTCAATGAGCCTTTATTGAATTTCTTGTCTTGTAGGCTTTTTCAGGATGAGCCTTTAGTTAATGTTCTGTCTTTGTAGGCTACTCAATTGGAGCCTTTAGTTAATTATTTGTCTGTTGTGAAGGCGAGCTTTTAATTGAGCCCTTTATTAATATTGCTCTGTTGTAGGACTTCAACTGGAGCCTTAATAATTACTGGCTTTGGTAGGCTGTTTCAATTGAGGCCTGTTATTAAACTTACTGAGTTTAGCAAGCCATTGGTCTGTAAATTATTTGTATTTAGTTTATTAGGGGTTTATGGAATTATTTTCATAATTATATGAATTAATTTTACAACAACAAAATCCTTATCAATTGATGTTCATGAGAAGTAAGCTGTGCCTTGTTTAGGCAAGATTTTTGACTGTTTATTTTTCATTGAATCGCGTCCTGCTTCTTTAAGATTTTAAAATGTGATTGAAGAAAGGTGCTATGGTTATAGAGGGGGCCCGGCGGTGACGTTCGTACGGACGGGTGGCGGTGGGTGTTATTTCCTTGCTTTTAGAGTCCGTCTGGTCGAATTATGAGCTCAGGGCCATAGAAGTCGGAAGGTGGATCCGAAGGCCAATGCCGCGCGACCGGGCGTAGGTTGCGCGCTGAGGGCCCGCAGCGGTTTTCCTTTTGATGTTGGTAGGTTAGCCAAAAAGACTTGTACCTAATATAATTCCATTCCAAGCTCCAGTACTTCCAGTTTTTACCACACTAAAAAGGTGACGGTAATACTGTTGGTGTAGTCTCAAAAGTAGATCAACTTCTCCTACAGGATGAATCATTTGTGTTCCAATCCCTTGGACTATAATACTAGCCGCTTTAAGAGGTAGTTGAAAATCTTTCCTTCTTTTTTCTATTTCTTTTAATCTATCAATAATTGAAATCAAACAGGTCGTGCTTCCTAAAATCTAGAAGACTATGAAACTTCATCTTCGTTCCTGACCTTTCAATGGAGTTTAAAAATATTGACAAAACAATAATTGACATCTTCCAATTTTTTTTTTTTTTTTTTTTGGGGTCTAATTCCTACACCAAAAGAAACTGGATGTTACTAAAACATCTCTCTTCTTTAAACTTGAAGTATTTTCTTTAATTCTTGTTCTATTTACCATTTCTTTTCTTCATGTTTAAAATCTTTGCCGTTACCTAAAAAATTTTCCTCTCTTGTGGCGAGAGGTCGGTGTAAAAATGGTTCATCTCTCTTCTTCAATCTTCGGTTCCAGATTTTCTTCTGTTCTGGATCAGCCTTGAATGGTTGGTTTTGTAAATTCAAATGAACCTATCTCTGCTGGTTGTTTTCTTAGGCAACTCTTACCCTGGATAAGCTATGCTCATTCTTTGGGTAAGGGTTTGACTTTCTTGTATTTGAATCATTTTTTGTCTCTACCTTTCTAGCTTTAACCCCTTTATCAAAGTCAGTGGGGTTATTGTATGGTATTACCATGTTATTTTCATTTTCTTTAGGGATCCACACAGGGGCATTCTTACAATTAGACGTCGAACCCCTGGGGTGGAATTTCCAACATACTCGGAAAAAAGCTGTGTTCCAACCACAGTTTTTGGAATGGTGACCGAGAGACTCACATTTTAGACAATAGTCCATTGACTTTATCTCTTTACTGGAAAGTTTCTTAACTATTCCTTTATTAAGTCTTATATTTGTCGAAAGGCTTGTTCTTTTCCCTGAAAATTTGGAAGTATGTCCTTTATTTCTCCATTCCATGGTTTTGTTCCTCATAGAAGGGTTATACATAGTTCTTTCTTTTCTAATTTCACTGTTATTATTGTTGTTGTTTTCTGTGTAGAACACTCTGGCTGTATTTCTTCCAGCTTGTTCTACTCTCATGTTGGTTTGGAATAAAACTCCTTCTTCTATCTGACTAAGTTTCTCTAAAATTTCCACTAAACTTAAGTCAGGATTAAAGATTTTTAATACTTTATCTCTTAATCTTTTATGATCTCTAAGTTCCTCCATACTTTCTAATATCTTGGTCATAATCAAAATATTTATTTGTTGAGAAGTAAATCCAAGGGAAGTATCAATATCGATGAGTTTTCTCTGATATTCCCACAAGAGATTCTTCAAATCCAACATGAATTCAGTGAGAGTTATATGTGGCTTTCTGTTAAATTTCATGAACTGCTTCAATAAACAGAAGATTGTCTCGGCTTTTTCGGGCTTGAGAAAAATCTTTAATTGGATCAAAATGTCTTCTAGGTTCTTGCACCTAGAAAAGCTGTTATCTTTTAAAATATATTGTCTGGCTTCTGATGTAAAATCAGAAGATATTGTTGTTTTAGCAAAGTCTATTTTCTGTTGTTCAGTTATTAGGCCTAACGTGCGTATTTTCTCCTGTAACGTAGTTAGGTAATCCTCAAATTTAATTCCCACCCAGACTTGTGTCTTGGTATTTCTTCCATACAGTTTTAGTTCTTTGGGTATTTCTGGAAATGCAGGTGTAAACACATTACTTGGGTAATATCCTCCATAAGGGGGTCCATATGGATATGGATTGTAACCCGTTTGCATTGTTGGAAGGGGTTGTTGCCAGCTTGTGGAAGGTGGCTGCATACTTAAGGGATTATTTAAAATATTTTGGGATGGCCCCCACGGATTCTGGGGTTGTCCTCCATATAGAGTTTCACTTGGTTTGTTCTGACCCCAAGTTTCGTTAAATTCACTTCTATTATTAAAGATTTCTATTTGCATTGCTGAACATAAAGGTATCTTCTATAGAACTTTGAAAAGGGGTGTAGCCCCCGCTGTCTTTAAATGTATATTAAAAGTATTGTCCAAAACACTTGTCTTTTTTAGCACCTTAGGTATTTTTTCTTTAATTTCTGTCTTTCCTAATTGGTACCAATCCCATGCTGTCTTTTGATTTGGATTGAGAGACATTGCATCGATGTTAGAAGGAGGTAAATATAATGGAGGAAGTCCCATATCCTTCGGTGTGGGTTCCTTTATCTTGGGTTTTGCTCCTGTATTTTCTTCTATATTTTGTTCGTCCGTAGTCTTCATTTCTGTTGTCTAAAGATCTTAATACTTATCTATAATCTTCTATGATTTCATCACAAACAAAACCATTGCTTATTATATCGCAAAGAAGGGAATGAAACCCCAGTTGATCAAATAAATGAGATTTAATGGTAGATTCAAAAACTTTAGGTATAATTTAAGTCTGAGCTATAAAGTGACAACTAGAAAAATTAAAAATGGTTACCGTTCCTAGGAATTGGGTGAACATGCTCACGCTTTCAGCTTTTGATAATTAGTTTTAGCATCTATGAGAAGAGAGTAAAACTGATCAAGGGCAAAAGAAAAGAAAAAAAAATAACATCAAGATCACTTGCCTTTTCAGTCTTCATAGATGTATAAAATTCTATGTACCAGAACATACGGAATCACCAGTAAATACATTTTTTGATGTCTTCTCCAATTCCTCACAAATACTTTTATGGATTCTTAAATGATTTCATAGTGTAATTGAAACATTAATTTGTGACATGTAGAATAAACGAGTGTGTAAAAGCATATTTGAGGCCTCTTACTCAAAATCACAATTGTTGGTATACAAAGGAATTAAAAGTCGGGTATAAGGAGATAAGGAAGTAATGAACCATTGACGTAAAACTTGATACTTAAGCCAACCATAAGGAATTGTGGATGGCAGATTCTCGCTCACCATAAATGTCTGTCTTGGTTGATAATTTTATTATTATGGATTTCTTTAGAGTGTGAGTAAACATTTGTAATCGATTTTACCTCCTCATAGATGTTAAAATTCTATGCTACCAGAACTACGGAATCAGTAAATGACATAATTAGTCGATCTCTATAAGAATGAATCGCCTAGTAATCATCACACTTTCTTACTATGGCTATGAATGTAGAATTTACTTTAATAAAAGAAAATGCACATGACCTGCTGAATGAGATCGCTTAAATGAGACTCCAATTCCAAGCCATATTTAATCAATAGCTATTCACTTAGTTTTATATATATTAATCTGAATAGATACCAGATATTCGTACCGGATGAGTCATTGTACAATGTATCCACGTGTGAAAATCTTTATGGCATGTATAATCATTAGTGTACGTTGATTACATATTCATTTAATATTTGATATAACCTAACACTGAGCTATTACATATATATACACTCATGTTGTATCAAAACCTCATCTTGTTCAAAGATTGATTTCGCAGATTGATCGATCAGGAAGAATTGGAATTCCTCAGATCTACAAAAGTGAGAGAGAGAGACCCCCCACTCATGCATTGGTTAGAGGAGTATATGTGATCTAAGGTTCTATACACTAATTGTATTAAGGTGTTTAATTTTAACGTGGTTTGTCTATTTAAATTTAATCAATTACAAGCGTTATTATAAATATAAGTTTGTCCGCACAGAAATGTTTAATAAGTCTATTGAAGTAGATTCAATAATCTGTGGAATCATCTATATTTTCATGTTATTTTTGGGAATTTTTGAATATTGTCTCATAATAATATCATATTGCTGAGTGCTATCAATCCATTAACTCTAACATCAATCAAATGTCAATGATCTTCCTCTATGTCTAATTCTCCAATTAATTTAAGTTAAAATTAATAAAAATACCAAAAGTTATATCTAATTTTAATTATATATATTTTGGTAATAACTCCCACATATAATATAGTGCTATATATATTTTATTATTTTGATCAATTTCCTATTGATATTAATTATATTATATTGCTTTATTAAATACACATTTTGTTTATTGTATATATCTTATATTATCTTTTAAGACTACCTATTGTTTTTATCTCCTAATAAACAAATAATAAAGCTATATATTTTCAATATTAAACTCAATTCTTATATATATTACTATTAGCTCACTTTAATTGTGAATTTCATTTAATAGTAATGTAGTTGTTTACTAAACATTTGAAATTTTAAGGGCTCTCTAAAGAATTAATTATAATTAGCACTTCTTTTGTATTATGTTGTATTTGTCTTATAGATTATATTATTTTGTATTATGTATATTAGGTTCTCTATGATGCGCATCAAATGATTTAACACTTATCTCTTTTCGCTTACTAGTTGATGTGAGTATGTCCATATCTTAATCTTATGATTAGATCAACTGTGTTATAGAGAGAACATTTAAATATCTCATTGATATAGTATTAATTAATATATATATAATAAATAAGATTCTATATATATATGATAGCAGTGATCCACTATAGGCTTATTTCTAGAAATGAGGCAATTAATAGATTAGACGGAATACATTTTTATTAGAAATGTTTTCAATTCAATGAGGCAAATTCCTAAGGAGTAATTTGAGAGTATTGATATTAATATATCATCAGTATGTTGTCCTGTACTTTCAAATCTAAGAGCCTTTTTATATTAAAATTTGGTCACTCCTGGTCTCTTAATGTAGAAGTTTAAATGTTAGAAAATTTTGGTTCATGTTAGTTTATGGTATTGAACTTTTAAATGGATAAGTACTATTTCTCTTATTGTAGTATTCTCACATTAACTCAATAATACTCTATCCACAAGTCATATATCCGTCAAATATATATTGTTCGAAATGGATCTGGATAGATAAATAACTTTTGATAAGAGATTCATTATGAGATTTTATCTTACCTCTTATAGGTTCTGTATTAACTCGTGATCTTATCATAGAGTATCTCATTCTAGCAAGGATCTCAACTCTCAGCATGATTTATTATAATTTAGGTGAAATATACAGTCTTATATAGTTGCACTCGTTAATGGTGAATTATATTTGTTTCTTTGTCAGGTTTGTTTTCTGGAAAAGTACAACGCATACATATTTTTAAAAATAATATATATGTTAATTTTAAATACTAAACTTGTACAGTGTGATATAATTATTTTCAACTAATTCATAAATTTAGTGAAATAACTATATTTTCTACTTCATCTCCTATTATTCTTAGTTCAAATGCTTCAATAACTTATAATCTTCAAATTGTGGTAGGAAATAAGTGGTTCTTTGCAATTCCTCAACAATTCAATTTATTTGCCATTATAATTTATTATTATTTTTTTAAATTAATTTTTAAACAGTATATCATTAATCACCAATTTAACGTATTAAAAAGATAAAATCCAAAAACGCAACCAAAACGTTTTGTTGTTCAATTTTAAAACAATTCTCATTTTCATGCCTGTTCACTTAATTTAACACCAAAGAGAACTTGTTTAAATAAAATTTTTCTTTTTTTACACCTTTCAAAGTTTTACAACATTTGTAAATTTATAATATTTTATATGGACTATAATATAGTGTGAATCCATATTTTCTGATTATCATTATTACTAAATGATAAATTAAGGATTGAACATCAAATGTGTAATATTAATAATAGTATCTCCTCTTGGCTTTCTAGTGTGCTTTCTTATTCATATTAGGGTCGCTCTCACATATTATATTTATTATATAGTGCTGAACTCTTATATTAATATTATAAGTTATGATGGCAGAGCAACAAATATACCTCGTATATATTGCTCAAATTTATTGCATATACACTTTATCAGATAACTATGTATATGCGTTATATACACTCTCAGAAATGAGCATATTTTTAATATATCTACAGCTCTTGACTCTCTTCTATTCTCCTTATAATTATAACAGAGCGTGTACTATATAAAGTGTACGAGAATGGCGTGATATATCCATTTTGTTGTATTATAAGATTGATATCTATATTTATAAGATCCAGACTCCTAGTATTTAAGTGGTGTGATGATCCCTTGCTCGTTAGCATGTGTCAGAGTTATGCCTTATTGGTACGACAACGGATAAGGTACATAAGAGTGTCAATTCTTTGACAGCGGTTATCTATTCCCTGTTTTTCCATCAAAGAATAAACATATTTAATGCACATACTTTACATTAAACAGTAGGATGTTGTTTAACAAGAGTATAGAAATCTTCGAATTTTAATAGTTAAATGATTCGAAGAGCAGAACGGTTGTTTGAGTAGTGTTCAGTACTATATGTGATACATCTCTGGATATTGAGCTGAGCAGAGATTATAATTTATTGTAGGCACATTAAGAATTAGTTAAATGTATCAGGTAGTGGAGAGGATATCCACTGAAATTGTTCTTGAAAACGAGATCATTATCAGTTTAATATATATATATTATTAATTATATTTTACATAATGGATAATAATTTTATAATTATTTTATTACACGACTAATACTTACAGTATTTTCTCTCAATATTAATATATTTAATCAT
The DNA here is from genome assembly GCA_015478945.1 of Trachelipus rathkii. Lineage (NCBI taxonomy): Eukaryota > Metazoa > Arthropoda > Malacostraca > Isopoda > Trachelipodidae > Trachelipus > Trachelipus rathkii. The sequence continues at coordinate 7,558 of JABUQX010073920.1, read as the reverse complement.
ATTATAAATAGATCATATATTAAGTGATTTTCATATACCTAATAATATAGTTGCCAGATGTCCAAAAATAAACAATAGTGTTCTATAGAGTAATAAATACTATTACAATTGAATCACTAAAGTAAAATATAAAGATGATAAATATAAAGGTTGATCAAATATTCTATGATATATGAAAGCACCTGCTCTGGCTCATAATTAAAGATATCAGAGGTTTATTGAACGTTATACAAAAGTTTTGTCATTCAAACGAAGAACCAACAATTATAAATATCTAACAACAAATTAGAATAACCAATCAAACTATCAGAGGTTTTGGGTATAGTAATGGTGAGACATCATCCATTATTATATTATTCACACAACAATTTCCATAACATTGGGTGACATTGTTCTAAATACAAAAATCGAGCAATATACAAGACATGCAATACCAACATAACATATCTTGACCAAATGCGTTGAATATGCATTTTGGTCATTTCAATGGGGTGGACACCTTGCCAGAAAGAACCTTCTGACTCTTTCTATTTTGTAGAAAATCTAGCAAATTTTATTTTTTCATAAAATCTTATAAAAATATTCTGAATATTTTCCAAAAACCTCTTTATTTTAAACAAGTTTTCAATGCTTGATATCTTATTAAAATATCAGTTTGAAGTTTGTATCAATGGCTTCACACTTTTATATTATGTCAATAAGTCCTCCAAAGATATATATATTTAATATACAAACTTAGCAAAGCATACCGATACTAAATTTTTATTATATTTAGTTTTTGGCTACTTGGGTATATATAATGTTTGGAGTTGGTAATTTACAGTATAAATTATGATAATTATCGATTAATTATATACAAGTATATCTCTATCATATAGATTATACTCTTAAAAGCAAAAGAAAGCAGTTTAATCTTCACTTATACTTAATTATGTTAGAACAGCGTCTTAAACTGTATTAGTAGTATTATTGATGCATTCAGAGTCGAAATCAGAGTTACTTTTTTCGTAAGAGACGATATAATCTTATGAGATAATAGAAAAATTCTTATCAAATGAACAGACAGATCAAAATGAGATAGTCTATACTTGGCCATAATCTATCTTTTTGTTATAAAAGCCTAGGATCACTTAATCTCGGAATTTATTTGAACGATAATTATTAATTATTATATATTAATCCATGACTTAATAATTATCATTGTTCAATTATCACCAAATAATAATTTATATTAGAATATTTAAATTATAGTTTTCCAGGTTACTCTTGGAAATAAGCTATGGAGAGTTTACTCCGCTTTTCCTATTATTCTTTTATTCCATACCTTTTTTAAATTTTAGTATAATTTGTATCTTTTATTTATTATTTCTCTCTTTTTCTGTTTTAAAGCCTTTGGGGCTAGCGGTAGTTTTTCTACTGATCTATTTGGCTATCGTCAATATTTTAATTCTTGATTCTTATAACTGCCTTCTTATATCTATCAATGGATATATATTATATATATTTTTTATATTTTTTAATCTTTATAATTATTTAAAGTATTTTATAATTCAACAATTAAATATTTTCTCTATTTTATATTTATATCTATAACAAAAAAAAACCCCTTTATAATAATTATTTATTCACATCAAATCTTTATAAAAAACTATACATTAAGGCTCTTAATGTATGTTTTATCAATAAAATCTTACGAGTTAAAAAGATAAGAAAGAGAAAAACCTTGTATATGCTCTTTAATTTGTGGTAAATTTAAAAATAAAAAAAACACATTGTGAATTGCCCACGCATATAGTTAAAGAGAAAAAACAATATATATATATTGTTGTTGGCCTAACTCAAAGTTAGAAGAACAGTTGTAGGGATCAGATGTTGGCCCTAGTTTAATCTTAAGATTTAAAGTTAGTATAGGACTGATCACCAATTGTAAGCCTTACTGTAGGCTAAGCTAGTTGATGGCTAAAGTTAAGCCTATTTAAATATATAAGCTAAGCTAATTTAAGGCGGATTTAATGGCTATTTTATGTTGTTCTTAACAGTAATAGGCTAGAGCTAACTAATTTTAAAAGACCACGCAGCTTTAATATTGAACGTAATATTTTTTGGAAATATAAAATAATTTCTTTCGAAATTTATTATATCGAATAAAATAATAATGAAAATAAAGGATTTTAAAGTTACCGAACTGTTGCTGTCAAGAGCAAACAGAAACTTACTGAAAGTTTTACCCCTGGGGTCCAAAGATTACCTTCGAAAGCGTAACTGAAAGCTTTCCCTCAAAAATACAGCTTGGAATCATGAAATTGAAATGATGGAAGAACGTATCTTTCAAAGAATAGATTAGTTCGTGTTAGAAAGAATTAAGAAAATATGAGAAGTCCTAAATATTAATATACTAATTTGAATAAGGAAGATAAAATTATAATAATGAATTAAAAGAGAGTGCAGCGCGAGTGAGAGAAGTATAAATTAAACAAAGAAATTATACCACAATGATAGATAATTTGTCGAGCTACAAATTTAACAGAGACTTTCCGTACAGTAGTAAATGCAACCGAAAATAAAAAGAAAGTGAGTGTGTGAGAAATTAATCTCATTTAATTAGTATAGAGAGTATCGTTTGAGTCAAGTAGCGCTCGACTGTTGGGCAGGGAAGTAATTAAAGCGTTAATTTACTTTGCGGCATATCTAGGATCTCTTTTATTTTATTGTAAATAACCAAATTTATAGTAGAAGTTATAATAACAAAATATATTTTTATTATTGAAATATTATGAAAAACGCAATTTAATTAATTTTTGTAAACATTTCATTTTAAAATTCTAATTACAATTTCACCAGAATATATATATATATATGATATATATTATATAAATATAGATAGATAGAAGTAAGTAACTATATATAGGTAGTAGATATAGATTAAGTAGTGAAGGAATAGGAGAATATAGAGATATATATATATAGAATATATATATATAGTATATATATATATTATATATATATATATATAGTAAGTAATATAGTATATAGATATAATTAGTAATAGAATAATAGTAGTATATATGTATAGGCGCGCAGGCGAGGTTTCGAGAAGTTGTCCGTATATGTATCGTGTAAAAGAGGAAAGACGTATTAATGCGTATCAGTGTAGAAAACGAAGTAACAGTCTGAGATGTTGAATCAGCATGTAGTGCTGAGAAATGTAGAGAGAAAAAAAAAGAAGAAAAAAAAAGAAGAAGAAAAAGATGCCTCAGGAGTTGAGAAAGGTTTTTTACAAAATAAGCAACACTAAAAGCTTAAGGAATCAACTAATTTTTTTGGAAATTACTTTAAAATAGATGAATCAAAAGGAAATGTTAAAATAAAATATTTGTGATAAATTAATAAATAATTTATATAACAGTGTGAGAGGCTGAGCATATTTATATATTTTTAAAGGAAGAGGTAAGTGTTGTTTGAGCTTTAGAATTTTTAAGATAAATGTATCTAGTAATAATTTTATATTTAAAATATGAAATTTATTTTATTAAATTGTTTTTAAAGTATTTTACAATTAAACTGTTCAGAACCTATTTTTTGAATAGGTTTAGGGCTTTCTAAAGAATCACGTACGAAGAGTGTATATCCCACATTGGGGGACGATTTTTTTATTTACCCCGTATGTTTAGTTGAGGAAGTTTGAGGGTCGGAGTGAACTCCTGCGATTTATCTTTTATCCTCTAATAATAATCCAAAAAGTAGCTGTGTATGTGTATTCACAGTAAATCCCTCCTCACTGTTGAATTTGGTGTGTCGAATTTATTCCTTTATATCCTCCTTATTATATGTTCTCCGTAATTTATAGATTGCTCGATTATATCCGGAAATATCTCTCTGATCAATCGAGTCGGATTAATACCAACTTGCGTATTTATTTCTTTTATTAAATATAAATAATATTCATAACGGCAAAATTTAATAGAAATATTTTAATTTTTATTATATAATATGAATTTGATAACCTAGATTAAAAAGTGTCTCCAATAAATAAGGTCACTTTTTCCTATTCTTTCCTTATTAATTTTTATGTTTAATTATTTAATTTTTTAGCAATAATTTTTTTTTATTAATATTTTATTTACAGTTTTAACTTTGATGAAATAAATATTAAACATTTAATAGATCTTCTAAATATTATTCTCTTCATGTGCTCTTAATGAATATGTTGATTATAGTTAATTGATTTGATATTATATATTTAATTATAAAATTTTATTTTTTATCTTTTGTATATTTCATTTCGCGAGCAACATAAGATTTAAAGACATTCATGCGAGAATGAAAGATTGAAAAGATAAAAGATTTCACTGTCTCTAAAGAAGTATGAATAAACCTTCGAGTATGCAAACCATTATATTAGCTTTTGTAAGCTTCAAAGCAAAATCGTTTCTTATCTAGACTTATAAGTTAGAGGTCATTTCAGAGGTTTTATCATATAAAGGCATTACAGTAGCCTTTACAATAAATAAATTCTGAACTTATATTGCAATAAACACTACAAAAAAGTATCAAACACGACTTAAGAATTCAAATGAAAATTTGAAAATTTGAATTTATTACACAAAATATTGAACTTTCTATTATTTTTTTTTTTTTTTCTTTTATTTTTTTTTTCTTTAGACTTTGAATCAATTTTTTTTAAATTATCTATTTCAAGAATATATTACCAAATTCAATATTAGATGTGGAAAATAAAATTACCTACTTAATTTTATAACTTAGATTAAGTATAAATATAAATATATGAACGCGTAAATACTATATATTTATTAATATATTATATATATTATAGTATATATGAGTAATACTATTATTGGTATATATATGAATGTTATATATGATTTAAGATGATTAATATATAAAGTTTTATATATTATATATTATAGAGAGAGAGAGAGAGGAGGACCAGTAATTTATTTCAGTGGATTCGAATTTTTAGTAACTTTATTAAAATAGATATTATAATCATAATTCATAAATTAACTAATTTTGTACAATTATTTATTATTCTATTATTTATTTTTATTATTATTATTTTATTTATTACTGTTTTATTATCAGTCTTTTATTTTATTTATTTTTTATCATTATTATTAGGTCTTAGGCATTATGTTTAGTTTTTAATGTTTGTATTTTAAAATTATTTCTTAATGAGTCAATTTTTGAATATTTATATTATTATTTTTATTATTTTATTTTATTATTATTATTATTATATTATTATTATTATTTTTATTTTATTATTATTATTTATTATTATTATTATTTTTATTATTTATTTTATTATGTACTATTTTATTTTATTTTATATTTATTATTTTATTATTATTTTATTATTATTATTTATTTATTTATTTATTATTATATTAGAATTACTCTTCTTTTCTTTGTTATTTAACTAAAAGCAACATCTGATAACTTCTACTTTCTGTTCTCCTCTGTGCTACTTTTACCATTGATAATGATGTATCAATAATCTGGTACATATTTTTAGCAATGTTTTCAGGAAATAATCGACATGTCAATGGTGGACAATTTTCTAAAAAAATCTGTTTATTTTAGGTTTTCTTAACGAATCCAACTAAAACTTAACCTACCTAACCTAACCTAACCTTAACCTTACCTTACCTTACCTTACTTACCTTACCCCTTAACCTTAACTTAAACTAACTTTAACTTTAACTTTACTTTAACTTTAACTTAATTGAACTTAATATTGTCTGAACTTTCACAGCTCATATTACTTCTTAACTTAACTTAATTAACTTAACTTAACTTAACTTAACTTAACTTAATTAACTTAATTAACTTAACTTTAATTAACTTAAATTATTACTTCATTGCTCAAGTGACCATCCTTGACGGATCCAACCAGGCACACAGTCCTTCCTTACTTCCTTAATTACTTAATTAACTTAATTAATTAACTTAACTTAACTAACTTAACTTACCTTAACTTTTACTTAACTTAACTTTAACTTCACTTAACCTAACTTAACTTAACTTATTTTGTCTAAATTAACTTAACTAATTAAACTTAATTAACTTAACCTTCAACTTAACTTAACTTAACTTAACTTAACATTAATTGCGCTCTATACGGAAATTTTTTTTATGTCGTGTCGACATGACTTGTCGACTATTTTCCTTGCCGACAATTTGGCTAGTCCCATAAAAATAAATATAAGTTTTATTTTCTTTTATTTTATTTTAGTTTTATTGGAAATAGATGAAATTGTATCAAATATATACTTCATATATAATGGTCGACACGACATAAAAAATTTTCCCGTGCAGTTGAGTTGAGTTGAGTTGATTTGAGTTGAGTTGAGTTGAGTTGATTAGGTTAAGTTAAGTTGAGTTAAGTTGTTGAGTTAAGTGAGTATAAGTTGAGTTAAGTTGCGTTAAGTTGAATTAAGTTGTTGAGTTAAGTTAAGTTATGTTAAGTTAAGTTTTGTTGGATTCTTTAAAGAAACTCTAAGTAAACAGAATCTTTATTTACAAATGTCGACCATTTGACATATCGATTATTTTCTTTGTCGACCATTTGGTACAAGCTTCGTTTTTACTTTTTTCGAGAGTCTTTTTTCGCTCCTGAGTCAATAATCAAGTAACTTCTTCTTCAACTCAAGTAACTTGATCTTCAACATATATAACTTTTTATTTTTTTTTATTTATGTTGGAATCAGTTACTCGAGTTGAAGAAGTTACTTTGATTCTTGACTGGAGCGAAGACTCTTGAAAAAAGTTCTTCTGTATAATTGAATATGAAAAGGAGAGTTATTTATCTCCTCAAAAGTAATTCAAACAAAATGGCGTTTCAATTCCTATTCATCATTAAAAACTTTTCAAAACTTTTTTTTTTTTTTTTATTTTTTAGTTTTTTTTTTTTATTTATTTTTTTTTAATGGAATTTTTTTCTTTAACTAAAACGATGTTGCCTATTTTTTTCAGATTGTATTTATTATTGATTTTTTTATAAGGTTGCTATTTGTTTTCTCTATTGATATACTAGAAAAGCAAATACTATTACTATAAATATACTCTCTACCACTACTATAATTAGGCAATAAATATATAATAATAATAATAATAATAATATATATATAATATTATATAATAATAATATAAAATATAATAATAATAAAAAAAATCAGAATTCAGATTCACTGAAAATTTCTATTAGGAAGGGAAAAAATCATTATTTAATAGGGTCAATATTTAATTTTCTCATACCATTATTATCATAACTAAGGTAATCCCCTAGGTATTGAATGTTACTATTGACACGTTTGTGGTCTTTTAACCGAAATACATGAATTATAATAATAATTAACCTCAGTAAACCCATAACAATAATAATAATAATAATAATATAATAATAATTAATAATAATAATAATAATAATAATATAATAATAATAATAATAATATAATATAATAATATAATTAATAATAAAAATAAAAATAAATAAAATAAAAATAAAATTTAAAAAATATAAAATAAAATAAATAAA
>JABUQX010073919.1:50000-51915 GCA_015478945.1 Trachelipus rathkii | reverse complement strand
AATGTACTAGTCAATCGGAAGTGGGTGTTTTTAACTGTTTCATTTATCAGCAAACACTACCTTTAAATACCTATACTATATATATATATATATATATATATATATATTGGCAGAAATACGAGACTTATAATTTCTTCTGCTTTAACTTTTCTTGTGTTTATTCCAATAACGAAAATTATAAAGCTTCAAAAGATTAAAATATTGTTTTTGGTAAAGTGCAACATCCTTTTATTCCCTCTAGTTCATTCTTCTTAGATTGAAGATAGTGTAGTGATGACGACAAGAACCAGACGAACACTTTCTTCGGAGGAAGGTAACGCTCGGGAATTGCTTAATTCTCAATAATTTCTCTTTGTAAACCTGGGTGATTTGTTTCTTTGAATTTGATTTGAAGATTGATCAAATTGAACTATTGGAATGCTATTTATATGCAGTTTCGTGAAACATTATGCAACAGCTTTCTTAATCAATTCAAATATTGACGCAAATATCTTCTTAAGCCAATTCTTTGGTTCGTTTTATATTTATAACAGTAAACAAAATGCATATAATTTTTATAACATAAACATTTAGATATGTGAGAAGATAATATATATATATATATATATATATATATATATATATATATATAGCATAACAATAATATATATATATATATATATATATATATATATACTATATATGTATATATATAATATATATATATATTTATATACAAAAATTTATATATATGTAAAAAAATATATATATATATATATATATATATATATATATATATATATATATATATATATATATATATATATAACTCTATATATATATATATATATATATACAGAGAGATAGATATATATATATATTTAAATATATATATATATAGATATATATATATATATATATATATATATATATATATATATATATATATATATATATATATATATATATATATATATGCAGAAGATCGCTTATCAAATGATTCCTATGAGAAAAGATAATATTTTGATATCTTTTGAAAGCTTTGGTCAAAATATCACAAGACTTTTCTATAGCCTGAAACCTATAATAATAATAATAATAATAATAATAATAATAATAATAATAATAATAATAATAATAATATATTATTAATAATAATAATAATAAAAATAATAATAATAATAATAATAATTTAATTATTAATTTGAAAGAGTTTATTCAGAGATAAAAATTAAATGTTGATTTTAATATACAGTTGTAGTATACAGTAATGATATAAATAATATAACAATAATAATAATAATAATAATAATAATAATAATAATAATAATAATAATAATAATAATAATAATAATAATAATAATAATAATAATAATAATAATAATAATAAATAATAATAATAATAATAATAATAATAATAATAATAATATTAATAATACTAAATGATGATAATAATAGAAGCAAAAATAATTAATAATAATAATATTAATAATAATAATAATAATAATAATAATAATAATAATAATAATAATAATAATAATAATAATAATAATAATAATAATAATAATAATAATAATAATATTAATAATAATAATAATAATAATAATAATAATAATGATAATAATAATAATAATAATAATAATAATAATAATATTAATAATAATAATAATAATAATAATAATAATAAAAGTAACATTATAATTATTTATGAATAATATTAATGTTTAATATATTTGTATTACTATAAGGTTGTGTGTATTATGTATTATTAATGTGTATATTAGCTAATAATAATATCTATAATAACTCAATATCAACATTTACTGTAAGGTTAGATTTTCGATGCTTTTTCAAAGTCAGATGAATGTAATAAACAACGAAGAAATTTTCTTTGTATATTCTTGGAATAAAATAAAACAATTGATAAAGAAATGTT
>JABUQX010073919.1:42500-45000 GCA_015478945.1 Trachelipus rathkii | reverse complement strand
AAACTCTTGCGGGAAACCATTCAAAAAATTTTAAACACTATTACAGAATGAATCAAGGTTACACGTCTTCCTACATTTCTTATTGTGTCCCCTAGAAAAACTGTCCGTGGTAAATATTTTATAGACTTGTATCATGTTCCCTATGACTGGGAGAATTTGAAGGGGACATAATGGCATATGAGGACGATCTGGCATGTTGGAGCGAGAGAGAGGAGGCGATTCGAGAGGTGGTGGAGTTGTTTGCGGAGGAGTTGGAGGAAACAGGGATGAAGATGAACATACAGAAATAAATAAATAACAGTAAATAAATAAATGAGGAGGGATGAGAATAGGTGAGAGAGGAGGAGAAATTGAAGGCGGTAAATGCCTGCAATTATCTCGGAGGGTGTTTTAGCAGAGGGAGGGGAAGTGGAAAGAGATTACGCGAAGAATGGAAAATTATGGATTAGTTATGAAAGCGATATACCCCATGATGAAGATAGAAACATCGGAATAGAGGTTAAAAAGTGATTTTTAACAGCATACTGACTCTCACTGCTGTACGGAGCGGAAACATGGACAACAACGAGGAGGTAGAGATACAGGCTGGCGGAGATGGGGATACCAGAACTATGAAAAGAGTAGGAGAGACAGAATAAGGAATGAAGTTATTAGAGAAGATATAGGTGTGAAGAAGATGACACTGAAGATGGATGTGGGGAGATTGAGATGGTGGGGACATCTGGAGAGGATGGAGCAGGAGAGAATGCCGAAAAGAAGATGAGAAGACCAAGGGGAAGACCGAAGAAGAGATGGTTGGAATCGGTAGAGCACTCTTTGGAAGGATGTCAGCTACCAAATATGAGAGCGCTGAAGAGAAGAGGAATAGTGCAGGAGAGGGACGTCTGGAGAAAGATGCTTGCGCGGCTGACAGGATGAAGAATCCTTCCTGGGAGAGGAAAGAAATATTATTTTATTATTAATAAAAATTATATAATTGAGACTTAATATCCAAAAATTTTTATTAACTATATAATTTTAGGGAAGGGGGTCTGGATTATATATATATATATATATATATATATATATATATATATATATATATATATATATAATATATATACTATATATATATATATATATATATCTATGAAAAAATAACGCTTTTATATATATATATATAATATATATATATATATATATAAACTACTACATTACTTAGTTACATGAACTTACATCTAATATCATCTACTCATTGAATGATTAGTTCTTAAAAATAGAATAACATCTGCCAGGTTCTCCTTCATTTTTCCTCTTTGGTCTGATTTTATAATGCGAAGAGCAGAAAAAGCAGTTCCACGCTAACTTTACCACGTTGGAGGTAGAGCAGTAACAACAATTTCAGCTTCTTGTACAATGTCTTGATACTCTTCGAAGTTACATAAAATTTTTTAACTTCTTTCAGTGCAGCAAAAAAAATTTATTTAAAGTTAATAGAATATTGTGTACAAGGATTAGGAAGGACCTTGACCTTTTCTTGAACCAATCGACGCTTTCGACTAAGCTCTTCAATATCAAGGCTTTCATACTAATCTTCGGACTTTTTTGAGAATAACGAGGGTAGTAACAACGGAGATGATTTGTGGTTTCATCACACCCTAATATGTTTAGATGTATCACTTTATTCTTGAACTTCCACCACAACCCTTCTTCTACTTCTTTCATCTAAAGCCACACAGATTACTTTATTGCTCATTCTTCTTCAGTTAAGCTTGCCCTGTGGTTGGTTCAATATCATATAACAGCTAAGCGCAGCCTTCGCCTCAACGAAAAGCTACTATGACTACTAAGTCTTTACTTCATTCATTTCACCGCCACAAACAAACACTAAGGTGAATATATTTAATAGATATATTCAAATTGAAACATAAAGTGCTGGTTAAAAATCTTCGAAGTTTGCAATTGCATTTTGTGATGTGGAAGTCGAAAGTCAATAAACTTGCATGCAGTGATTGAAGTCATTCACAGAGTCACAATTTATAACTTTGTCAACTTTAAAATTTTCTATCTTGAAAGTTACCGGCTCAACTCCGACTCCGACTCCGACCTCTTGAAAAATTACCGACTCCGACTCCGACTCCCCGACTCCGCGACTCCGACTCCGACTCCGCAACCCTGGTACCAATGTTTAGATATTTCACATTCAAGAGAAGCAGAAATAGAAGCTGCAGAATCGTCAACTTCGTCAACAACTGCTTGTTCAAGCAGAAAATCAACGGAAAATAAATGAATTTATCATTGCAACAGCAACTGCACAAAGAAAATTAGGCAAAAAATAGCAAATAAAAATATTTTCTAACAATATCTCATTTCTGTGTGTTGAGTCAAAATAGATCTTTGTCTAGACCCCTCTTAGAGACACAGTTCATGATGAGGTTGAAAATAATTTGAAAAGTCTTCTGATTGAAGAGCAAGCTTGTATTACACTGTGTATTAATGGATGGTCTTCAATCAAAATTGA
>JABUQX010073919.1:17500-35000 GCA_015478945.1 Trachelipus rathkii | reverse complement strand
CGACCTTTCCATTTACACACGAATAAGATGTTGGTGTAATAAGATAATTAACTTAAAGACATCTAACATTTATGTTGAAGATAGAAGTTAGGAAAAATGGGTTAATAATATTCTGTATTCGATTCTCTAATTAAAGAAAAAAATTCATATTTCGTATTCACGGAATATAAAAAATTCAAATTCGTTCCACCTCATATATATATATATATATATATATATTATATTATATAATATTATATATATTAATATATATATATTTATATATATATATATATTATATATATATATATATATATATATATAATATATATATTATATATATTTAATATACTTATATATATATATATTATATATATATATATATTATATATATATAATTATATATATATATATTATATATTATATATTATATATATATATATATATTATATAATATATAATGATTAGAGGTGTATCGGATGTCAAATTTTTAATATCCGCTTATGCGGATGTGAATGCCGATGTCCAATTTTTCACATTCGCGGATGAGGATGTTTTCATTCCTATTATATAAAGGCTATAGGTTACATATATATATATATATATATATATATATATATATATATAACTATATATATATATATATATATATATATATATAATATATATAATATATATATATATACATTATATATATATATATATATTATATAGATATATATTATATTATTATATAAAATATAATATATATATATTATTATATATATATTATATATATATATATATATATATGTATATATATATATATATATATATATTATAATATATATATAGAGAGAGAGAGAGAGAGAGAGAGAGAGAGAGGAGAGGAGAGATCGAAGCGATGAGATTAACTCCTATTGGGATGTATAGTACATCCCATGACACTCCAGTACCTAATGGTTTGCCCCTCTTGCCCTCATATCCACACTTCTTACACCGGAGTAGAATCTCCGTATCAAATACAAACCATAAAATACTAATACTATTCCAGACAACATATTATTTCATATATTTCTGTTGTGGGGGGGGGAAGGGGAGAAAGAATTCCCACTGCGCATGTTCTGCGTGTCGTATGAGGCTACTTAATGGGACAGTGGTTGTTGGGTTGGGGACCTGGTAAAACTTATTTATACCCTAGGAATGCTTATGCAGTCCTCGGCCTCGGTCGTGATTGCTATAAGCGACCTTGTATCTTCCGGCGAAATTGTATGAATCGTCTGGGTACATGGAATGTGAGAGGAATAAATGGTGATGTGAAGAGGAGAGAGAGGTGATGGATGTGTTTAGAAGGGTAAATTTGATTTGCTTGCTGTGACAGAAACAAAAACGAAAGGGAGCTGTGAAGACGAATGGTGGAGGATGGGATGTGTGTGTGTGTGTGTGTGTGTGTGTGTGTGTGTGTGTGTGTGTGTGTGTGTGTGTGTGTGCTGGAGTGGAGATGAATAAGTGGAGGAAAGAAGAAGTTTTGATTCTGATGAGTGACCTGTGGCACAGAGCTATGAGCTAGAATTCTAGTAGTTAAATTTAAGTTTGAGAAGGTCAAGGTATGTGTGGTTGTAAAATAAGACCCTTCTGAAAGTGATGTTGAGGAGAGTGACTTTTTGGGATAATCTGAATGATGTTTTGCATGGAGTGAGTAGGGTTTCAGATTGATTATGTTGGGCGACTTAAATTGTTGGATAGGTGATCGAAAATGGGGTGGTATAACTGGTGTCTTCCTCTTACACCTAAGATTATATCTATCTGAACAGACTGCACCTTAGACCTATACCTCTTATTTACACCTGTAACAACATACCTTCATACGGAACTATAACGCACTCAAGACAGAATACTTATGCATGCCTCGGACTTTGTATCTTTCGACGAAGATGTATGACACGTCTGGGTACATGCATTGATAGCGGAATAAATGGTGAGTAGAATAAGGAGAAACGGAGAGAGAGGTGTTGAAAGTATTTATAAAGGCTATATTTAATCTGCTTACTCTGACTGAAACAAAGATAAAAGGAAGTGGTGAGGGCGAATGGTGTGGAATGAAATGTGTCTGCTGGAGTGGGGACATATTAGAGGGAGAGAGAAGGAGATGTTATTCTTATGAGGACTTGTGGTACAGATGTATTGTGAATTTTGTTTATGTGTGTACTAGAATACTAATGACTAAATTTAAGTTTGAGAAGGTTAAGATCTGTGTGGTTGTACGTAGCATATGGTCCATCTGATGGTGATGTCAAGGAGCGTAAGACTTTCTGGGACAATCTGAATGATGTTTTGGACGGGCTGAGTGGGGGCTTTAGCATAATTGTGTTAGGGAACTTGAGTGCTTGGATATGTGATCGAAGGAGGGACGGTATAGCAGGTGTCTTTGGAGTTGCGGTAGAAAATGAGAATGGTAGGAAGGTGATTGATTTTTGTGGGAATAGAGGTATGTGTGTGTAAGTAATACATTTTCTGAACATAAGACTATATACATAAGTATACAAGAGGTAGTCTAGATACAGATGGTGAACTAGCAGGGATATATATATATATATATATATATATATATATATATATATATATATATATATATATAAAATGTATATATATATATATATATATATATATATATATATATATATATATATATATATATATATATATATATATATATATATATATATATATATATATATTTTTTATATATATATATATATATATAGTAGTTATGGTACAGTTTGACCGTTGACACCCTTTTCGATATGAAGGAATAGAGTTATAGGTCTGAAACTTGGAATATAATCTATATATGGGTTAAGCTCGAATCCGTGTAATTTTCAAGTCTGTAGGATGTATATAGAGGGGGGTCACCCCCGAGGGTGGACGCCGATATTGCGCTTACGCCTTTGTTGCTTGATCTGCGTGGGTGCGTTTAGGCCTAACGAGCGTTTGGGCGACCGAGCACTTGGAGGTCAAACAGACCGAAGGTCTGTTTGACCGACAGACACAGCCAGAGCGCGCGTGCGCATACACAAACACATTATTATTATTATTACATCGAAGATTCGATTTCCGAAGGAAATCGAATCTGAGTCGAAAAACGATCCCTGTAAGGGATCGTTTTTTTTACGCACTTTGACTTCGGATTCCGCCGTGGTTGCTTCTTCGCATCCAGTTTCTGAGTCCAATATATATCTACATGGGTTAGGGTTATCGTATTGGGTTAAAATTTGGAGGGGTGTTAGATGGGGAGGTAACCTCGTCGTAGACGAGGTTACGTCCCCGTGGGTCCCCGAAGGGGGACCCCACCCCCCTTTAAAAATCGAAGTGTTCGTAATTGGCTGAAATTTGGTGAGAGGATTCAGAGTTGAATTTCTAGAAATACGATATGTGAATCTGCTGGAGTTGGCTCCGGCACGGTGCTGGAGCCACTGCGGTGCCGAGTTAAAACAGTCGTATAACAACAATGTAGGTGTCCTTATATGGGTTATCGAGGTCGTAGAGTTCGAATATGTGGGTTATAAGATCGTGCGGGGTGTCTAGGCCCCCTCATTAGGGGGGGTCTCGACTGAAAAAAGAGCACAGAGTGCAAAAAACAAAGGAGGAACGAAAGAACGATGAAAGAAGAATAAAGAAGGAAAGAATGGAGAAGGAATCTGAATCTATAGAGTTTGAGTTGACAATGGAGCCAATGCAGGCACCAGTGCGATGTTTAGTTAATAAATATTTATGTAATGATACAATATTTGTGTCTTTATATATGTTTATAAGGATGTAGATCTCAACTAAGGATGTTTGAGACTACCTCATGAGCAAGAACGTAGCGTCATCAGGCTCCTGGTCGATGCGGGGGCGCGCCCGCAGGCGCGCAAGCCAGTGCAATCCGCCGGCGCGATCCGACGCGCGTGCGCGCGCCCGCCGGCGCGATCCGACGCGTGTGCGCGCCCGCAGGCGCGCCCGCCGGCGCGAACCACCGCGGGAGGGGTGCGAGCGCGCATCCTCCCCTTGCGTACCGCATGTACGATCCGGTACGAGAATGCAAACGTGTACTGTTTTCAACTTAATTTTTATTTTTCAAAATTTATTATTTTTATTTTATTTTTAATATATTTTTGTTTTTACTAATTTTTTTAAGCTTTTCATGTTCATAACGTAAAAATTTACGTTTTTTACATACCCTAAATCAGTAAATCAGTAAATCATACCATCATCCAACCACCTGTCCATATATGATCTTAGTCTCTATTGATCCTAATGATCTATTGATCATTGATCTATTGATTAGGTCATATTTTTATTAAAATTGCTATGTTACCTAAATCAGTAAATCAGTAATCAAACCACATACCCCGCCCTCCCCACCATATCCTCCTACCCTTCCATGATCTGTTGATCTATTGATCTATTGATTAAGGTCAAATTTTTTACTAAAATTGTAACGTTTTACATACCCTAAATCAGTAAATCAGTAAATCAAACCACCCAACCTACCCTCCTGTTCTATTGATCTATTGATCTATTGATCTATTGATCTATTGATCTATTGATTAAGGTCAAATTTTTTACTAAAATTGTAACGTTTTACATACCCTAAATCAGTAAATCAGTAAATCAAACATCCTTCCCCACTACCCCTCCTGGCCAGTTGTGATCTATTGATCTGTTGATCTATTGATCTATTGATCTATTGATCTATTGATTTAAAGTCATATTTTCTGGCTCAATGGTTCTTTTAAAAAGCAGGAAAGCAGAAAACAAGTTTTTATTGCAAAAGCCTTTATAACATAAGTGCAGCCCTTTTCTTATTCAATAGTGTTCGGGGGTCAATCTAGAATGGACGTTGGTAAATTTATGTTCCGCGCACCTGCTACATGTCTTGTGTCTGGTCCTACAGGGTGTGGGAAAACCTTTCTGTTATTAAACATTTTAAAAGAGGTCGAGATTTTCGAACAACAACCTGTTAAAATCATATGGTGTTACAGTGTTTACCAAGAAAAGTTTAAAGATTACAAAGATGTAATCGAATTTCACGAAGGGTTATATGATATAAAAGCTCTTCAATGTTTACCAGGACATAAAATTATAATCCTTGATGATTTGATGCATAAATTGAATGAGGATATAGCAGAAACTTTCACAGTTTACTCTCATCATTTAAACATCACAGTATTTTTTATAACTCAGAATATCTTTCACCAGAATAAGTATATGAGGGATGTGTCTTTAAACACACAGTATTTAATCTTGTTCGGCCAAAGAAGGGATATGAGTCAGGTCAATGTTGTGGCTACCCAAATGTTCCCTACTCAACGTAAAGAGTTCCTAAAAGTATATAAAGAAGTTACATCTATACCTCATGGTTATTTACTCTGCGAGCTTCATCCTAAGAACATGCATAGAGTGTTACTGCGTACAAATATCTTACCTAGCGAGATTGAGACAGTATACATACCTGAATAATGAGCACTCTAGTAGCACATTATTTACCTCTTATGAGAAAATTTAAAACCCTGAAACCTTCAGAAAAACGTAAACTGCTCTGTGAAGATGAAAAATTTATCCAATGTATAGCAGAAGTATGCCTAAATCTTATAAAGGGAAATGTTCCTTTAAACAGACCTCAGAAGGTAAAGCTACGTCGTCATAGAAACATCATTAAAAAACTTGCGGGGAACGTAAGAAAGCTTAAAAATAAAAAGAAGCTATTACAGAAAGGTGGCGGTGTGTTCCTGCCTCTACTCTTTTCCGTTATAGCCCCTTTGATAACCAAGTGGCTCGCTCAATGATGAAGAAGGTAGTGGTTTTACCCTACAACGATTATGAGATGTTGAAATATAACACAGGAACCTTACCTCTACACCAACAGCAACAACAGCAACAACAACAGCAGCAACAACAACAACAACAACATCAGCAACAACAACCCCAACAACAACAACAACAACAACAACAACAGTTCGAACAGCCTCAATCAGACATTCAGCAGCATCAGATCGGATATAATCCTTATCACCCACTGATTCAACAGCAGCCTTTGAGTTTATATGATCCTCAAGTTGAACAGATAAATAATTATGAGAAGGAACTGCAGCAAATATTAAACTCCAACGTTAACATTCATGAAAAAAGAATCCTATATCAAAACGCTATACAAAAATTAGTTGATTTAAAAGTTTTATTAAAATCACCCAAGGAAGATACAGCTCTAACTGCAGATACTAAACCCATGGTGAAAAGAGAAGCTAATTTTAGACATATACTCCAGGAAAGCTTACCAGTAAGGAGTAAGAAAACGGGTATAGCTCTATATAATATTTTAAAAGATCAGATTACTTGGAATGATCTCGGTCAAATCATTATTGATGGAGAAGTCCTAGCTGGTTCGAATATTGTTGACTTGATATCTGATCTCTCCCGTGAATGGAAGAAGGTCCCTGTGACAGGTTGGAACAGGATCAAACAAGAACTTCAGACTATTAATTTTCCAAGAAGTTTAATCCTGAATAAACAAAGATTAGCGGATCTGGATAATATTCCATTGACACCTAGACCTGATGCAAGTCCCGCTGGTACTTCTTTCGCATCGGATAGATTAAAGGTGATAAGTAGAAACACATTACGTTCAAGAACGGGTCGAATAAGAAAAAATCCACACAAAGTATCAAAGTGGATTAGCACATGATTATTTATTATGATTTTTTATATGATTGCATTATTTGTAATTTAAAATTATGTATATATTCTATGTTATCTTTCTGTATACACTTGCTATGTTTTTAGACTTGTAATTTAAAATAGTTAATATTATTTTGTAATTAAAAAATAAAATACTTCATATATACATCTGATTTTTATATAACCTTTCAGTATAAATGAATAAAATTTTTATTGTTAATGTCATTGTGAATCATGGAGGCTAAGGAAGCGGTCGATAAATATTACTTTGATGTGAAACAGCCATACAGTTACGGTGGTTTTTCAAGGTTTGCTTCAAAGTTTCCTCAAATTAGTAAAAAAGAATTGAAAAAATATTTAGAAGGTGAGGATGCTTTTACCCTTCATAAACCTATACGAAAAAAATTTCCTACACGGAAAACTATAGCTCCACATTTAGATAGCGTATGGCAACTAGACTTGACCGATATGATAAAATATAAATCTTACAATGAGGGCTATCGATATATTCTTTTTGTGATAGATGTATATTCCAGATACTTATGGTTAAGGGTTTTAAAAGATAAAAAATCAAAGACTGTTGCTACAGCAGTCAGAGAAATTATAAATATGGATGACAGATATCCCAAAATGATATGGACAGATAAGGGTACAGAATTTTTAGGTAAAGAGTTTCAAGAATTAGTTACTGAGTATGACATAGGGTATTACAACACATTTTCAGTTAATAAAGCCGCAATAGTTGAAAGAGTACAAAGAACTATAAAAGAAAGAATGCATAGGTATTTCACGAAGATGAGTACATTTAAATATATAGATATACTACAGGACTTGGCTTACTCTTATAATCGGTCTCATCATAGAACACTTAAGAATACCCCTATAGAGATGGTAAAGACAAAACCATTTGTACCTATCAACCCAAAGGGAAAAATAAAAGATAACACAGGCATTAAAGTAGGAGATTATGTGAGAGTATCCAGGACTGATGAAAATTTCAGAAAAGGGTATGAAGCTGGATGGTCGAGAGAGGTTTTTAAAGTAGATACTATCAGAGAATTCCCTAGAGACAAGTTAAAATTATACTATCTAGAGGATTTAGACGGAGAAAAAATAAAAGGAGGCTTCTATAAACAAGAAATACAGAAAATACAATTTGATCCTAAGAGTCATGAGTATAAAATAGAAAAAATAGTAGGATCTAAAGGGAAAGGTAAAAATAGACAGTATCTTGTCAAATGGGTAGGATACCCTGCAAAGTTTAACAGTTATATAAATGCTAGCGATATTAAGAAACATTGATCAGTTTACGTTGGGAACATGGAGAGTGAAGATCATTTCTATTTAACGCTGCCCTCATCGGCTTCTATGGATCTACATCCGGAAAATAAAATATCAGACTATACTACAGAGTTATTGAATCCTATAACTTTTGATCGAGAAATGTATGAAGCAGGATTAAGTGAAATAATTCTCTGATGTTGAGAATATACCAGAGACCCATTCTGCGTTTATAATATTTAGAAATTCTGAACATGTTAAAAATGTATTAAAAATTAACGCTAATATATCAGTCATCAAACGAGGCAAAAAAGAATATTTTTTTGAAAGATATTATATAAACCGCGGTCTCTATAAATCGGTTACCGAGGTGTTCATAGACTTAAACAAAAAATTTGAAGAAAGTCAAATATGTAAAGATTTAGTGTTTCTTGTTAATAAATCCGTTAACGAAGATAACGTGTTAATCACATTAAAATCTCAAGCTCATGTGAATTTGAACGATCTAGGTTTATTTATGATCAGCCCTTCAGGATGGTTTCGTAATTGTCATTACTCGTATGTAAACAAAAAATTGAGAAATAATACCAAACCTACTCTAAAGGATCTAACGCGTTATATACCAACGATGGAAGAGTATGTCATAAAAAATGACGTCGAGAGTTCATTATATTTTGTATGCCAACCTTCTAAGATATTTCAAGATCCCGGTATGGCCTATGTTTATACAGATATTATAGATCATCAGTACGTGGGGAATACTAAAGCCTCTTTGTTAAGAGTAGTTCATTTTCCTAAAGGTAAAAGAGTTATAAGTTTTCCTAATGTTCACTACTTACCCTTGAGTAAGACCCAACTGAGTTCGATTCGTATTTATATAAGAGATGTAGAAGGTAAGCCATACCCATTCACGATTGGAACAGCAGTGTGTAAAGTACATATAAGAAGGAAGCTCCGTTAAATAATAATGGAAAGAGAACGAGTCTTCAGGGGGTCAAGAATGCAGAGGGGGTATGGTTTAGGTGGATTTTTTGCTTCGTTGTTCAGACGGGCCATCCCTTTGTTTAAATCAGGAGGTAAATATCTTGCTAAAAAAGCAGCTAGGACGGGTATAGATACTTTCCAAGATATTATGGGAGGTGTCGATCCTCGAACAGCTGTAAAACGACGACTAGCCGATGCTTCTGATGAAATGTTAGATGATGTTAAACGAAAAATACGACGTAAGATGACAGGTCAAGGTGTAGGTCGTCGTAAAAAACCTATAAAGAGGAATAGGAAAGGTCCACTAAAGAAAAAGTGCATTGATGTGTTTACCCTTTAATAACGATGATGAACGACTATTATTTTACATAAACAGTGACAACCTGTAACTATTTTGTATATAAGAAATGTTTAAACAAATCTCTCATCATTATACATTCGGTGATTGTACTAGCAAGATGCATTTCCTCCATCCCTCCAGCCCAGACTGTTGTAAGAGCGAATTGGATCTCTTCTCTGTGAACCCTACACAGATTAGCGTGAGTGAATCCAACTTTATTAGTATTAATCCCGTTCACTCAATCACAAATACAGATGTACCTCTCGATTTCAATATTCCAGGCACTTCTGATCAATATCTTGACCCTTCGAGTGTGTTTTTATATCTAAAGACTAAGTTAGTAAACGAAGATGGTTCAGATCTCACAGGAACCGATCACATAGTATCCACCGAAACAAATTTCCTGTATACATGTTTTAATCAACTTGAGGTATTTTTAAATGAAACATCTCTAGGAGCATCAGCTGCAAGTTACCCTTATCGAAGTTATATTGAAACTTTATTAAATTATTCTCAAGACGAAAGAGTCTCATCTACAATCATCTGGATATTACAATTTAAAAGATGTAGAGAACCACAGGACCCATGCTGGTAAATCTAAAAATAACACCTATGAATATTACGGTCGTGTAAATGGTGATATATTCTCTCAGGAAAGACTTATTCTACCATCTGTGGATACGCGTATCAGGTTAACTAGATCTACACCTGAATTTGCTCTTAATGTTAAAAACTACAGCTCCAAAACCTATCTTTAAATTACTGGATGCTTATCTTTATGTACGTAAAGTGAAATTATCTCCCTTTAAACATATGGAAATAGAGAAATCTCTTTTGACCGATACAGCAAAATATCCAATCAAGAGAATTGAGACTAAAATTTTTAACTTTACCCAAGGGTTATCGAGCATTAATATACCTAACATCGTCAATGGGAGCTTACCTCAGAAGGTAATAATAGGAATTGTAGAACACGATGCTTATTCTGGAAACTATGGAAAGTCCGCCTTTAAATTTACCCATTTCGGACTTAGAGGGGTCAGTTTACATGTGAATGGTCAACCTTACGGTCGTGATTATGAGATGACATATGAAGACTCACATTCCCAATGCTCACGGCCTTTTTACGACTTATTTGCCAATACGGTATCATGCAGCGATAACGGTACGGGTGTTGATCTCAAGAATTATGCTGAAAACAGTAATTTATATGCATATGATCTCACTGCTGATCTTTCAGCTTGTAATGCTTATCATCTCAATATCCTAAGAAAAGGAACTTTAGGACTGAGTCTTAAATTTGGACAAAGTTTGACATCCTCAATCTCAGTTCTGGTGTATCTGGAGCATCCTCAAATCATCGAGATTGATAGAACACGAAATATAATCTTGAATTATTAATGATGAATGAAGAAGAAATATTAAATGCCTTCGGAAACGAAAGAAGATTTTTAGGCGTATTTGCATGTAACGAACTCTGTTCTGTGAAATTGGATACCGACTCTGGTCTTATCTTCAACACTTCTCCCAGGGATGTTTCGAGCAATGGACATTGGATAGCCGTGTATAAGAATAAAAATAATGTTGTATATTTCCTTGACTCTCTGCATTTAGATTTTATGTTTAGTAATCATTATGTAGTATCTTTTTTAAAATATAATAATGTTCAATATGTTAAGACCTTATGTTTTCCTATACAACCTATCAGGTCTAATTTATGTGGTGTATACTGTATTTATTTCATTATATGTTTTTTAAATAATGTTTCTTTTAATAAAATTGTAAATATATTTGATGCTAAAAATTTATATGTTAACGATTATGTAGTTTGCACTTATGTTATAAAGGCTTTAAAATAAAAACTTGTTTTCTTTTCCCGCTTTTATCCAAAGAACTTATTTATACTAAAGAAAAATCAATAGATCAATAGATCAATAGATCAATAGATCAATAGATCAATAGATCAATAGAGGGTGGGAGGGGGGAGTGGGGAGGGATGTTTGATTTACTGATTTACTGATTTAGGGTATGTAAAACATAACAATTTTAGTAAAAAATATGACTTTAATCAATATGACCTTAATCAATAGATCAATAGATCATGATTGGACAGGAGGGTAGGTTGGGTGGTTTGATTTACTGATTTACTGATTTAGGGTATGTAAAAAGTTACAATTTTAGTAAAAAATTTGACCTTAATCAATAGATCAATAGATCAATAGATCATTAGATCATGATTGGACAGGAGGGTAGGTTGGGTGGCTTGATTTACTGATTTACTGATTTAGGGTATGTAAAACATAGCAATTTTAATAAAAATATGACCTTAATCAATAGATCAATAGATCAATAGATCAATAGATCAATAGATCATATATGGACAGAAGGGTGGTTGGATGATGGTATGATTTACTGATTTACTGATTTAGGGTATGTAAAAACGTAAATTTTTACGTTATGAACATGAAAAGCTTAAAAAAAATTAGTAAAAACAAAAAATATATTAAAAATAAAATAAAAAATAATAAATTTTTGAAAAAAAAAAAATTTAAGTTGAAAACAGTACACGTTTGCATTCTCGTACCGGATCGTACATGCGGTACGCAAGGGGAGGATGCGCGCTCGCACCCCTCCCGCGGTGGTTCGCGCCGGCGGGCGCGCCTGCGGGCGCGCACACGCGTCGGATCGCGCCGGCGGGCGCGCCTGCGGGCGCGCGCACGCGCCGGTTTCGCGTCGGATCGCGCCTGCGGGCGCGCCCCCGCATCGACCAGGAGCCTGATGACGCTACGTTCTTGCTCATGAGGTAGTCTCAAACATCCTTAGTTGAGATCTACATCCTTATAAACATATATAAAGACACAAATATTGTATCATTACATAAATATTTATTAACTAAACATCGCACTGGTGCCTGCATTGGCTCCATTGTCAACTCAAACTCTATAGATTCAGATTCCTTCTCCATTCTTTCCTTCTTTTATTCATCTCTCATCCTTCTTTCGTTCCTCCTTTGTTTTTTGCACTCTGTGCTCTTTTTTTCAGTCGAGACCCCCCTAATGAGGGGGCCTAGACCTGATGGTTCTGAAACCATTATTTTCGAAATCTACAGATCCAATAACATATATAAAGACACCTACATTGTTGTTATACGACTGTTTATTAACTCGGCACCGCAGTGGCTCCAGCACCGGTGCCGGAGCCAACTCCACAGATTCACATATCAAGTATTTCTAGAAATTCAACTCTGAATCCTCTCACCAAATTTCAGCCAATTACGAACATTTCGATTTTTGTGGGGTCCCCTTCGGGGGACCCACGGGGACGTAACCTTGTCTACGACGAGGTTACCTCCCCATCTAACACCCCTCCAAATTTTAACCCAATACGATAACCCTAACCCATGTAGATATATATTGGACTCAGAAACTGGATGCGAAGAAGCAACCACGGCGGAATCCGAAGTCAAAGTGCGTAAAAAAACGATCCCTTACAGGGATCGTTTTTCGACTCAGATTCGATTTCCTTCGGAAATCGAATCTTCGATGTAATAATAATAATAATAATAATAATGTGTTTGTGTATGCGCACGCGCGCTCTGGCTGTGTCTGTCGGTCAAACAGACCTTCGGTCTGTTTGACCTCCAAGTGCTCGGTCGCCCAAACGCTCGTTAGGCCTAAACTCACCCACGCAGATCACGCCACAAGGGCGTAAGCGCAATATCGGCGTCCACCCTCGGGGGTGACCACCCTCTATATACATCCTACAGACTTGAAATACACGGATTCGACTTAACATATGAATTATATTCCAAGTTTCAGACCTATAACTCTATTCCTTCATATCGAAAAGGGTGGCAAACTGGGCGAATACTACTATATATATATATATATATATATATATATATATATATATATATATATATATATATATATATATATATATATATATATATATATATATATATATATATATATATATATATTTTATATATATATATATATATATATATATATATATATATATTTGCATATATATATATATATATATATATATATATATAGGACCTGTTATGTTTTAAGACTCCGTCAGTTTTGATTTTTTTTTTGTTTTTTTTTTTTATATATTTCTAGTATATGATTCTAACAGTCAATTTAAGGGGTGACGGACATGATTCAAAAATATATAGGACCAGTTACGTTTTACGACTCCGTCAGTTTTAAATTTTTTTTTTTTAACTAAAGGAATACCCAAGGGTAAACCGCAAAGATGGCAGGAGTCGGGGTCTCTCGGCCTTCCGGGGGAACGACAGGGTAGGACTATTTCCCCCCTCCGGGGAGGGTCTCCGGAACCCCCGCTCTTTGGTATTTGGGTGTCGCGGGGGTTCCTCCGCCCCTCCCCTACGGGGTATGGAAAACGTCCCCCCCTTTGTCCCCCGTCGGCTCGAGCCTAATTTTTTTTTTTTTTTTTTTTAATTTTTTAATTTTTATTTTTACATTTTTGTATTAAGCTTTACACGCTGATTCCAAATATGTAATTGGTTTTTCTGTAAGTGTTGTACTTTTCAAGATATTTCATTTATGAAAAAAATTTTTGTTTTTTTTTTTTTTTCATTTTGTTATAAATAATACATTGATTTCAAATATGTATTGGTTTTCTGTAAGTGTCGTACTTTTCGAGATATTTCATTTATGAAATTTTATTGATATAAATGTGATTTTTAAATAAATATTTAAAATATTTCGAACTTTTGAATCATGTCCATCACCACTGAAATTCATTGTTAGTATCATATACTAGCAATATGTTAAAAAAAACAAAAAAAAAAAAAAAAATATAGAGTCTTAAAAAATAAAAAGAAATATATATATATATATATATATATATATATATATATATATATATATATATATATATATATAGTAATAATCAATATTTATATATATATATATATCTATATATCTATGCAAATATATATAACTTTGGATATAATTATATATATATATATATATATATATATATATATTAGGGATGTACCGATAGTATCGGTATCGGTAGTATCGGCCATTTTTGATGGTATCGGTATCGGTATCGGTTAAAATGGCCGATACTTAGCCGATACTTCTTACTTTTTGGGTGAAAAATTATGAGAAACTTTTAGATTCAATAATAAATCTAGTTCGATATAGATAGCTAGTACTAAGTTATGTTTTTTTTCTCGATTTCTTATAACTTAGTTCCTTCAACTTGGGCTTTAGCGTAAAATTTACCTATTTGGACAGCCATTATTATAATTTATTCAGATTTATCTACTTTTTTAGTTGATCAATAGTATTTTTTTTTTTTTTTTTTTTTTGTGCAATTTCGTGAGCGTGTGAGTGCGTGAGTGTTTTTAAACTTTCTGGATTATTCATATTTTAGATATTTGCTGTAATAGGGTTTTATCGTTTTAAAATTTAGGTTTTAGCGTACGAATAAATTTTCCTCATTTCTCCTTTGGTTTTTGTCTATTTGTTTCTGTCTGTTTTTTTTTTTTTTTTTTTTTTTTTTGTGATTGCGTGTGCGTGTATGATAGCAGATTTGACTTTACCAACATCAATGGCTTGCACTCTAACTCTGCATCCATGGAATACTACCTCTCTAACTCTAAACCTAATTTTATGCTCTTGTCTGAGACCCAGATGGCTAAGAATTCATCCTTCAACTCGTTTAATATATCCAACTATAACTTATTTTATAATTTCCGTTTGAAGGGTGGAGTATGTGCCTATGTAAATATAAACATTCCTATAACACGTCTCGAGAATCTCGAATCTCCTAACTTCGATGTTCTGTGGCTTAAAATCTTTCTTCCTTCTACTACAATATTCTTATGCTTCTGCTACTGTTCTCCTAACAGAACAGATTTTCATGCCTTTTTTGATTACCTTACTACTTCTCACGAGACTGTTATATCTTCTCATCCAAATACTGAGGTCCTCTATTTAGGGGATTTCAATGTACTGTGGCTGTTGGGTTCCTCTCGTACTGATTTAGTTGGGAGGAAGCCGAATCTTTCAGTATTCTCAACGATCTGGAGCAACTGATTAAATAACCTACACACATTCCGGATCGTCCCAACCGATTCTTGAACACACTTGACCTATGTTCACCACTAGTCCTTCTCTCTATAAATACACCACCTTCGCTCCTATCGGTAAATCTGACCACAACCTTATATCACTTAATTTTAATACTTTCTCTCCAACATCTCCATCCTGCCCTATGCGGTTTTTCTGGCACTTTGATCGGGCCGATTGGGGGGGCATTGCGTTGCTTCTACGCTAACTATAATTGGAGTGACTGCTTTGACTCTTAAGACGCTTCAGATTCTGCCGATAAAGTGGGAACTGTAATTGTTAATGGGATGAGCAGGTTCATTCCTTCTTGGACTAAATCTTTTTCTCCTCAAAATCCATGGCTCGATCGTGCTTGTTCCCTGGCCATTCAGGCTAGAGACAATGTTTATCGGGTGTGGAAAAATTCTCGTTCTCCTATCACTCTTGCCAATTTTCATTCAGCTAGAAATCGTTGCAGGGATACTCTTCGACGAGCAAAGCGGACTTTCATTAAACGAAAGTGCGCTGACCTCCTTGGTTCTCCTACTGACAAATCTCTCTGGCCTCTTGCCAAAAACATCTCTAACAACTTCTGTAAATCATCCTTTCCTCCTCTTATTCGCTCTGATGATTCTGTTGTTAATACTCCAACTGAAAAGGCCAATCATCTCTTTGGCCTCCTATTTTCCTCTAATTCAACCCTGGACGATTCTGGTATTCCTCTTCCTCCTCCTTATCCTCTCAGGTGTCCTATGCCTTTACCTGTCATTTCATTTGATCGGGTGCATGAGCTCCTGAAATCTATGAACGTTAGGAAGGCAGGTGGCCCGGATGGCGTGCCTCTCACCTATGGAGTGTGCTTCCGTGCTGACCCACCCCTCGTTCAACTATATTCTCTATGCCTCAATACTAGCACTTTCCCTCAGTGTTGGATGCGCGCAAATTTCCAAATTTCCCTCACTTTAAAGCCTGCGTCTGTGCTCATCTGCGTAATTTGCGTTAGATGGATTTTTGAGGCATTCAACACCCACTCCTTGAATAGGGTTCTGCCCGTGAGCGGCGGTGACAACTGTAAAAAAATAAATAAATAAAAGGTTCTAATAAGGAATTCCTTAAGCTAGCTGAAACCCCACAAGAATGGCACCTCCGACGGTGAACCACTTCTAGAATGCATTAAAATAGCATAACCGAGGAGCTTGCTCGCTTGACAAAAAAAAAAAAAAAAAAAAAAAAAAAAAAGAGACAGAAGTGGAAGCCGCCTTATCTGCAACCCCTGGCAACAGCACTGATAGTGACGATGGTGGCTTTTCAGCAAATAAACCTACTGAAGATGAGGATTTGGATTTGATAAGTTCATGGCCGAAATTGCATTCACCTTCAAAGGAATCACACCAGGGAACCTCATCGTAAAAACTGAAGAGACAGTCATCAAGGAGCAAAGATAATTCAAATTTGCAGTCTGTGAAAGAGATGAGGCTCTACGAAAACATGAGATGCTGCCTACAGAAGAGAATCCTTTCATGCGGTGGCATAAAAATGGGCCAAGGTTTTCATTATTATCAGTGCTTGCAAGCAAATAATTATCAGCACCTCCTTCATCAGTCGAGAGAGAGCGTATTTATAGTGTAGGTAGGAATGTAAACACCCCAAAAAGGAACAGTCTCTCGCCAGATACTAGTGAAAGCTTAATGTTTTTGCATCACAATTTGTGAATTTTTGAATTTGAGTATTGAATGATATCTATCTTAAAGGAGTATTTTATTATGTCATGTTTGAGTAATAGCGTTTTTTTATTTTATCTTTTCAGCTGATTAATTGAGGTCTCTTCTTTCATTATTTTTATTCTTTATATTGTAGCTAGTTAAAGAATCTTCTTGTAAATTGTAATCATGTTAAAACATAAAAGCTAGTAGCTAAACTTTGTTAATACTTACTTGAAAATGGAAATGGAATATTTTTTAAATAAACACAAACATAAAAAGTTATTAATATTATATTTGCAATTATTATTCCTTAAAGGTACTATTTTAATTTATAAAATAAATATACTTGGGCACAACCAAATATGAAATATAAATGACTAAGTATTGTTTGTACAAGGAATGCAATCTTGAGTTGCCTAGCA
>JABUQX010073919.1:10000-15000 GCA_015478945.1 Trachelipus rathkii | reverse complement strand
ATGTATTCCGTTTTACTGTAGCTATTGTAGTTTTTGAGATATGAGTTGTGGCTTTAAACCAAATTTCACCTAATTATGCTTTACAAACTTTAGTTACATAAGTCAAATTTAAAAGGAAATAAATTGCCATAGCCTAATTTTTGTTCGCTTAGTGTGAATTGTAAAAATAAATATCAAGACTTTTTACTTTTTTCAATATAGAAAAAAAAATTTTCAGAGATATTCGTATATTTCAAAATGATTAGTATCTTTTAAGACTGAAACTAAAGAAGTTACCCCATGCTATCTCGAAAACTAAGATAGGTACAAGAAAGCTGATATATATGGAATCAGCATTATGAAAATTTGTATAGAAAAAAAAAAAAATTTTATTTTTTTTTATATCTCCAAAACTAAGATAGGTACAAGAAAACTAATAACATATTTAGAATCAGCGTATGAAATTTGTATGGAAAATGAAATTCAACTAAAGAATACAGGGTAAACCGCAAAGATGGAAAGAGTCGGGTGCTGGGCCTACCGGGGGACGACAGGGGGGACTTCGTCCCCCTCTGTCCCACCATCCGCTCGAGCCCACAAAAAATTCATATGCTGATTCCAAATGTTATTTGTATAAAAAAAAAAAAAAATTTCCCTTTTTCATACAATTTCAAACGTTGATTCCATATATGTTATTAGATTCCTTAAACCTATCGTTGTTTTGGAAATATAAAAAAAAAAAAAAAGAAAAAATTTTTTTTTCATTTCATACGCTGATTCCTGCTATGTTATCAGATTTTCTTTAACTATCAGTTTTCGAGCTGCGAGTAACTTCTTTAGTTTAACCCCTTTCATAGTGCGACACGTTCCTAGACACATTTTTATATATATATATATATATATATATATATATATATATATATATATATATATATATATATATATATATATATATATATATATATATATATATATATATATATAGGCTCTTGTTGATTATCAGCATCCAGTTAAGCTAAAGCCAATTTTATTTTAAAACCTACTAAATCGAACACAATGAACAGCAACGCCTCATAGTGTTAAAAGATTGAACTTTTTTTCTAATAAGTTAGTTAGTTAGTTATTGAAAATAATGGAAGTGAAATAAATTTATAAGTTTAGTTAAATGGAAAGTGAAATAAATTAATAACATGGGTTTAGTGAGGTTAAATTACTAATTATAAGTTTGATTAAGTAAGATTTAAATAATATTCAAAAAATAATTAGGATTTGTTTTTTTAACATTTTTAAAGATGTGAAGCTCACTTTTTACAATTAGCGACAAAATTGTGAATTTTTTTGTTTTTACAGTTATACAAGTTCTGAAACAATGGAAAATGAAACAAATTATAATCTTGAATGGTTTCACAATAACATTTTAACAGAAATTGATGCAGTGAAATTTTTCCAAAAATATATTATTACTGTATTCCAAAAACTACATTATGTAACAATGCTCATGAAATGGAAATTGCATTTCGAGAAAAAAGAGCACACGTATGGAAATGTAATGTTTACCCATGTAGGAAAGTTAACAATAGACTATAAAAAATATTTGTGTGATATTTAATATATATATATATATATATATATATATATATATATATATATATATATATATATATATATATATATATATATATATATATATATATATATATATATATATATATATATATATATATATATATATATATATATATATATATATATATATATATATACAGTGGCAATAATTAATTGGCATGGAGAGGAACTATTATTTATATATATATATATATATATATATATATATATATATATATATATATATATATATATATATATATATATATATATATATATATATATATATATATATATATATATATATATATATATATAAGACAATCTAGTAAAATAATTTTTTATATTTATGTGTAAGTGTATGCATAAATTACAACTTTTTTTTTTTTTTAATATCGATTGCATGCATTCGAACACATTCTGCAATTAAAAAGACTTGATAACTCTCTTAGATGGAAATATTATAAAATCAATTATCTTTTCTAAAATATCAATATCTGATAGGATTATCCTCAAACGGACTATTACCTAATTTTTTATATTTATGTGTAAATGTGTGCATAAATTATAGGACTTTTTTTTTTTAATATCGATTGCATGCATTCGAACACATTCGGTAAAGCAAAAGCCTAAAAATAAAATTGTATTGTAGAGGTGTCAAATTTAGAAACAAATACGAAAAACGTCATTTTCTGTTTATATATTTTTTTTTCCTCTCTCTCTCTCTCTCTCTCTCTCTCTCTATATATATATATATATATATATATATATATATATATATATATATATATATATATATATATATTTATATATATATGCTGCTATATATATATATCTCTATTCATATATCTCCTCACGGGTAATTATTTTTGCATATATTTTCACTATGTTATTTCTCGCACAAAAAAATAAACACAAGCTCTCCCCCCGTAAAATGCGAATAAACTGACTTTAGTGTCTCTGACTCTCTATATACAAGTAAAAGAAGGACATTACATGGACAAATCTAGCAACTCTGTAAAATTTGAACCTTAATTTTATATGAGAAAAACTTCCAAGTTGCTATGAAATAATAGAAGCCAAACTGGCAACATTATAAAAAGTACTATAGGAATTTTGAATTCTTTATTTTCGTATGTTGCTATATTTGTCTTATTTTTAAGAATTTATAAAATTGGCTTATTTTAGGGCCGCAAAAGTAGAGCCCAAATTTTATTTAATTGAATATATTGAAATAAATATCGTACGCACAATTTGCAGTTGGAAAAAGGATTC
The DNA here is from genome assembly GCA_015478945.1 of Trachelipus rathkii. Taxonomy (NCBI): domain Eukaryota; kingdom Metazoa; phylum Arthropoda; class Malacostraca; order Isopoda; family Trachelipodidae; genus Trachelipus; species Trachelipus rathkii. The sequence goes on along the minus strand of JABUQX010073919.1, from coordinate 12,141 downwards.
CTTTGTTATTTTCTTAATTGATTACTAATTTTTTATGTACTAAATTGTTAAAAAAAAATTCAGATCACTTTACTTTGACAAAAATTTCATATTTCTATCAACATCCTATGCCTGGCATTTTTAATTTGGAGGGGCTGCAGCCCAATATATATATATATATATATATATATATATATATATATATATATATATATATATATATATATATATATATATATATATATATATATATATATATAAATAATATATATATATATATATATATATACTCTCTATATATATATATATATATATATATATATATATGACAATTACTGAACGTGAGTAGAATTATCTCGAAAAGAATGACACTTACAGAAAAACCAATTACATATTTGGAATCAGCGTATAAAGCTTATTACCATAATGTAAAAAAAATCTCGAAAAGTAGGACGCTTACAGAAAAACAAATTACATATTTGGAATCAGCGTATAAAGCTTATTATATGTAAAGTCGTTTTATGATTTAAAACTAACAAACACCCTGGAGCCCCCTAAAAATTGAAGTTCATGGAAACATATTTCCATTAGGGGGCTCGAGCCGATGGGGGACAGAGGGGGGGACGAAGTCCCCCCCGTCGTCCACCTAGAGGCCGAGAGACCCCGACTCCTGATATCTATGCGGTCTACTCTAGGGTATTCGTTAGTTTTAAATCATAAAACTGCTTTACACCTGTAATTTATTTTCTGGGTATGTGCACTCTCGAGATTTTTATTCTGATGACAAGCCTCTCTGATTCCAAATATGTAATTATTTCTAACAGTGTCATACTCGAGATGATTCTGCTAATTATGCTATATATAATAATATGTATATATATATGTATAACATATAATAGCACCCAACAGCAACTATATATATATGTATATGTAATAATAATAATAGCAATAACAATAACTTTAATGTACATATGTTTCTCTATATATATATATATATATATATATATATATATATATATATATATATATATATATATATATATATATATATATATATATATATATATAACCTACTTCATAATACTGTAATTTATTTTCTTGTGACTGTGAAGCTCTATTATTATTATTATAAAGTGTTCTTTCCAATTTTTTACTTTTATTTCATACGAGAACTTGTTAATATTAATTAATACGAGTAGTAATACGTTATAGTAAGGAAATAACAATAAGGCAAAATTCTTAAAAAACAAAAATGTTCGAATCCATGCAATCGATATGTATATGGAAGTGGATGCTGATAACAGACATGATCCTATATATATAATAATAATAATATATATATATATATATATATATATATATATATATATATATATATATATATATATATATATATATATATATATATATATATATATATAGGCCCTTTTTTATTTCGTCACGACATTTTATTTTTATGAAAGAATTTATGCATTCGGACAAGTTATTTTTTAAATTTTTTAGTTTGAAGCTTAAAAATATTAATATATATATATATATATATATATATATATATATATATATATATATATGTATAATATATAATAATGTAATAATAATATATATGTAAATATATCTTTATATATATATATATAATATATGTATGTATAATAATATAATATGTATATGTAATAACAATATATAACATAATATAATAATAATAATATATAATAATAATAATATATATTTATAATAATAATAATAATAATAATAATAATAATAATATAATAATAATAATAATAATAACATATGCTATAATAACAATATATATATATATATATACATATATATATGCTGCTATATGCTCAATAATAACCAACTTAAATCAGATGTATCAAACAGTTTTATATTCCTTTTCATATCTTTATATATATATTCTATAGAAGGCCATAATCCATATCTCAAAAACTACAATGGCTACAGGGAAGGGAATGCATTGTTTGGAATTGGCAAAATTTTACCGAGGAAACTGTTAAAAAAAAAAAAAAAAAAAAAAAAAAATCCAATCTCGATAACTACAATATCTACAGGAAAGGAATACATTTTTGGAATTCTTGTAAAATTTTAGTTAGGAAAATGTAAACAATAAAACAAAAATTAAACATAAAACATTTTTATTTTTT
>JABUQX010073919.1:0-5000 GCA_015478945.1 Trachelipus rathkii | reverse complement strand
ACTGTGACGTGTTAACTTGAAGTCCAATAGAAAAAGAGAAAAAGTTGCCACATGTTGCTTTTTATATCATGTTAATTTTTATATGTTAATTTTGTTTTAATTTTTTTTTTATTTATTTTATTAAGGGGCTCGAGCCGACGGTGGGGCGGGACGAAGTCCCCCCGTCGTCCCCCGCTGAGGCCGAGAGACCCTGACTCTTTGACATCTTGGCGATTTAATCTTGGGTATTCCTTTAGTTTTAAAAAAAGAAAAAACTTATTGGCAACCTTGTCGTTCTATTGCCTTGAAATAATAGAAAAAAAATCGATTACATCGCTCGTTCGATATATATCGGTTAACATCCTTTTAAAGCGAAAGTTCCTATATATATATATATATATATATATATATATATATATATATATATATATAGATATAAATATATATATATATTTTTCTATATATTATATATATATATATATATTCTAAATAAATAAATACAAGTGGAAACTGCAACCCAGGACTAACAATCCAACAGGTAGCACTTGCCATGAGCGTGAGGAGGAAAATTAAATGATTCTGGAAAAAGAAGATGGCAAGGGAGTTCTAAAGCAAATGGCTGGTGAAGGAGCACTACAAAGCAAGTCTGGAGGTTTCCAATATTCACGGAAAAATTCATACGAGACAAAGCACCTGCTACGTGGGCGACGCGGAATGCAGGCCATAACGAGCATCTGCAGTATGAGTACCTATGGAAGAAATAGTGCGCCAGCATCACGTCGCAGAGATAGAGGGTCAACCATATTCATGAAGGTGAACCGAACTCCCCAGATTGTGAAACAATTGCCCAACAAGGGCTTGAATAAGGTCCCTTACCTACTGGGAGTAGCTGTGCAAAGAAACATTCACAACCGTTGTGATATTGGTTTCAGACAATTTTCTGTTTATGTTGTTCAAGGTGAGACGTTTAGAGTCGAAGAATAGGAAGCTGATTGTTTTTGAAAATGAAGGTAAGAAGTTGAACAAGATTGGATTTCACGGGGATTTGGTGGCTGAAATCCCATCAGGTCGACAGAATAGAATCGAACAACGAAGACGAGTAAACTCTAGATACAAAGAGCAAATTTGATGAGTGGAAGAATGGAGAGTTAAGTCAAGAGTGAACAAAGTTAGAAGTACAGCTGAGGAAGACCGTTGATAATGAAATAAAGATGGAGATAAATAGAACCTTGGAACTACAATTAACAGAAGGGAGGAAGAGTCGCTCCATCATGAGTACTGATATGGGCAGTCAAGTAACTTTGGTAAATCTAACAAAAGGAAGTAAAGGATGACACTAGAAGTGTGGCGTATCTGTGTATAGTCAGCTTTGATTTATCTAGGCGCCTACCGAACTCCCATGATTTCAGGCGAAGACTATAAATCGGTTAGATAGGAAGGAAATATATTACCAGTTGACCGTCGAAAGCCATACTGATGATCTGAAAGAATGGAATGAAATCCAGATATCAGGAAATGAGTTTAAGGGGCGTTTCAATGATTTTAGATGGGAGATGCCAAGGAGAGAAGGTACAGACGATAGTTTGGGATCGAGCATTTGCCACAAGTTGACTGGATATCACACTTCAACACTGAAAGGAAATATATATATATAACAGATATATATACAAATATATACATATATATATATATATATATATATATATATATATATATATATATATATATATATATATATATATATATATACTATATATATATATATATATATATATATATATATATATATATATATATATGTTATTTATTTATTATTTATTTGCTATTTATTTATTTATTTATTCATTCACCATTTCTCGCAAGGCTGCAAGGTGGTGTTGGTGGTTAAGTTTTTAATTAAAACTATCACCACCATTCAAGAAAAAGAAAATATGATGGAAAGGGGTTTTAAGCCCTTTGCCACCAGGCGAAGACAATTTTGAAATTTTCTTCATATGATTCGGCTACTCCGAATAATGCAGCTTTCGTTCGTTATAATTAATATTTAAATTTCTTCTGTAATTTGTATTTAATATTATTATTGCCGAATTTTTGAAAAATTTGCCTCTTCAACTCATTTCTATAGCAAAAAAATAATTTAATGTTAAATTTACTAAATTAGTTTCTATAAAATAAAAAATTACTAAGTATTACTTTAACTGAATAAGATGTTCCACTCTTCTGAATGCAGTTCTAATAAACTTTTTTGTAACCTTCTCATATTTTCCAATCTCACTTTCAAACTCTCAAACTCTTTGTCCAATCTTCCCGTCTGACTCTTCTTCTTTTCCCGTCTGTCTCTTCTTCTTTTCGCTTCCTTTCTATCTTATGCTGCAACCTTACTCGACGACGGTCGAATCCATATATATATATATATATATATATATATATATATATATATATATATATATATACTCTACTCTCTCTCTATATGCTCTATATATATATATATATATATATATATATATATATATACTCTCTTCAATGGATCATATACCTATATATCTTAATTTACTCTTTCTACCTCAATATATACACCTCCTCTCAACTCTCTTTCTCTATATAACATATATATATATATATATATATATATATTGATGATAAATGATGATGATGTGTGTGTGTGTGTGTGTGTGTGTGTGTGTGTGTGTGTGTGTGTGTGTGTGTGTTTGAGTGTATGTGTGTGTGTGTGTGTGTGTGTGTGTGTGTAGTTTACAACTTACTCATCTTCACTAAGATAAATCCTATTTTCTGTACGCACCTTTGAACGATCTAAATGAAACTACTTCAAAATCTGAAATTTTATATTTTTATGTCCTTGTAGTTACGTCATGATTATTTATGCATATTAATTAAATTAATTATCAAACATCAAACATCTGCTGGTAATTGTAGAATTCCGTAAATCCAATTAATATGAAATTACTGAAACTAAATAATTAATGTACAAAAATTGTAGAAAATTATTTTAAGTTTTTTTATTATTATTATTAATTTTCGTATATTTTATGGAGCTTATGAGTTTCATGGTGCATATATTTTTTTCATATATTATTAGTACATGATACTAGCAATTAATTAAGATAGGAACGAGAAAGGTACGAAATATGAAAATAATAAAAATTAATTAATAAAGTAAGGAAAAACGATCATTTTGCATGAGAAAGAAAACTGCTAAATCGTGAAAGAATTTAAGGTAAGGTAAAAAATAATGTTATGGGGGATAATTCGTTCATTATTGATTTTTTTTCATATATAGATACTGTGTAAAATTAACAATACTTATCATAACCTGAACTAGAAGGCCGTAAAAATCCTAACCTATATGGATCGATGATGCAGTAAACCTATAACCTAACCTATATCAATGAGCATATAATGACACTGACTATTTTCAGGATCTTAAACACCTCTTTAGCATTTCTTCATTGATTTTGCCCCATCATATCGTTGACCAATTAAAAGTTACTATTTATTTTAGCGTCCGTAGTAATCCATAAGCTAGAGATTAATAAATAAAGAGACAGTAAGAAGCCACATGGGCCTATCGAGTCTGTCCCAGTCAACTAAATATTTATCAAACACATGCTCATGCAACATGCACAAACTACACCGCACCCTAAGGCTTGTCAATATCCTACACAAAGGCCAATATAACATACAGTATACGCCAACTACTACCAAAAACAAAAACTATAGCTAATGTACATGCTAACCACGCTACAAGTTTTGGCTGCAGTTTACTGCCCTCTAAGTTATGGTTATGATATGTTTTGATATGTATACATAGACTCTTTATATGAAAAAAAAATATAAGGAACGTATTTCACCCACAAACAGTATTTTCTCCGTTACCTTAAATTCTTTCACGCATTAACACTAAAAACTCATGCAAAATGAACGTTTGCTTACTTTTTTATTAAATTTCTAATACTTTCAAATTTCGTATCTTTCTCATCAGCATCTTAATTAATTCCTAGTATCATATACTAACTATATATGAAAAAAAAGTAAAAAAAAAGGATATTTGTCTGCGCCATGTAACTCATAAGTCATATATATATATATATATATATATATATATATATATATATATATATATATATATATATATATATATATATATATATATATATATATATATATATATATATATATATATATATATATATATGCAGTAACACTTAATTTTATTTAACAACTTGAAAGGCTGTAACTTTTTCTAAAGACGTCACCCATTTTTGTTTTTTTTTATATTCTTCATTATTTTTTTAGAGTCTATGCTGTGATTTTAATAAAAATCTGGATGTAGCGGTTCTGCTATATAATTATACTCATATATATATATATATATATATATATATATATATGTTATATATATATATATATATATATATATATATATATATATGTTATATATATATATGTTATATATATATATCATATTATATATATATATATATATATATATATATAATTATTTAATCAAGTTACACTTCTACAAATGGCAAGCAGCACTGAGGCAGTCTGCTAAGCGAGATGGAAACAATACGTTACATCACGTCCGATGCACGCGATCGACCGGTAGATCGCGATCGACGTGTTGGAAGGCCCTACTATAAAGTCTACCTTAAAGCTTTGAGTCCTAAACCATTCTCTTTCAATATACAATCTTCTGTCTGATTTCCTTTCCAGTCCTTCTGCAGCAGTTGTTGTAAACGGCAACAGTTCATCCTTTAAAACTATTAATATTGACGTTCCATGGGATCCTGTTCTATTTCCAATTTTTTCTACTTTTCAGTAATAACTTTCAATCACCGCGTCACATATCCATCCCAATGCAGATCATTCCACCTTTCATTTTCTGTTTCAATTTGAAAGATGTATACCACCCAACAGCAAATAATACACCAAGAGAGTGGCCTTGAAACAGATAAACGCTGATGTCTGTTGTTTCTCAAATTTCTAACTGAACGGGCATA
>JABUQX010073918.1:17500-19866 GCA_015478945.1 Trachelipus rathkii | reverse complement strand
TATATATAATATATAGTATCATATATATAAATATATATATATAATATAAATAAGAATAACATATAAATATATTACTAACATATAATACTATTATATAATATATACTAATTATATATATTATATCCCTATAATATATATATTATATATACTATATACTAAGTACATATAATAACAATACGAATATAGTATATTATATATATCTAGTGTTGCATAAATAATTTACCTTAACATTCTTCTCTGCATTTCTTTTTCTTTCTTCCTTTTTTTTTTTTATTATTATTATTATTGAAATTTTACATCAGCTCTAATTTTTAATATGAGATTACAAGCCTTTTCCAATCCTAAAGGATCAACCGCTTCATGCAATTAGATTTCTTAAGGGGACTATTCATAGAATAAAATACAGCAAACTCGCTTTTTGAAACTTTTAATCTAATATTTCGCTGGCACTCAGGCATCATCAGGAGACAGAGTCAAAGACTAAACTTTACATTGATGAACCAAATAAACATTATTTAAATAATAAAATGTGAAGTACAAAAATAAATTTTTTTAAAATCAACGTAAATCTAAAATCCTAAAATAATAAATATATCAATGAGAGATTCTACCTAAGGCAAACCATAAAAATGTTCCAAAAAACTTCTCCATTTACTTATACTTAATGTGAAACCGGCTGGCTTTTTATAAGAGGGACATCACCAGCCTCAATATTCAAAGAAATTTCCATAGCACGGTGTTAGAATGTCAAATTAGAATAATATACGAGATATTGGTTGGGGGGTTCCATGTTGATCGATCGTTTTTAAAAGTGCTTCAAAGACTTACTGGCCTGTCATCTAACGGTTGTGAGAACACGAGTGTTGAGAGAATTAAGTAGGTATTACCACGATGCTAAGCAACGCATATACAGCCATCTTTATTACAAATGAAATTGGTATACCACCTGAATTCAACAGTTCCCTCTAAGTCCCACTTAGCTCTTCTCTGAAAACATCAGAAGAAAAGATTTCAATGGCTTTAGTAATCTATAGTTTTATATTCTTTATGAGTTGGACTTGATGGGGTATTGAATTTTTTCATTCAACCCAGATATTTTTCAATAACTATAAATCATCATCTAATAGTGTTGGACTAGAAAAAGAGTACAACAGCTATCCCTAATTAATCTTCTTAGACGTTTTTCATTCGCAATCTTTTCATTATCTTATAAGTTTTAATGATTTTATCATAGTAGATATTGGGGAAAGTTGTTATACTAACAAGAGATCTCTAAAATTAAAACAGAATCTTGTAATAACAACTTCCCCAATATCATACTAGATAAAATGCAACTAATACCTTATATAATAGGAAAATTGTCGATGAAAAAAGCAAGAGATAATTAAGGGATAGACTTGACTCATATTTGCATAAAATCAAAAAAAAAAAAAAAAAAAAAAAAAAAAAAAAAAAGAAAAAAATACAAAAAAAAAAAAAAAAAAAAAAAAAAAAAAAAAAAAAAAAAAAAAAAAAAAAAAAAAAAAAAAAAAAAAAAAAAAAAAAAAAAAAAAAAAAAAAAAAGAAAAAAAGAAAAGTAAAAAATTATGAAAAAAAAAAAAAAAAAAAAATAACAAAAAAAAAAAAAAAAAAAAAAAAGAAGAAAAAATTGGAGATTTTTGCTTCCACAATCATCCAAATCTAACAAACTTAAATGATTATTTAAACTACTTACGATTTACTACAGCCATTGAAACTTCTTCTATAGTTTTCAGAAAGAAGCTTAAGGCTAAGAGAATGTGAATTCATGTGGTATACCATTCATTGTAATAAAGGATGGCTGTTAATGCCTCTTAATCGGGTATACCACTTATTCTCTCAAACTCCGTGTCATCACAAAATAGAAACAGGCCCAAGTAAGATCTTGCAGCACTTGAAAAACGAAAACACGAACCCCGAAACCCAATCTCGATATGTGCTAGTTTTTACATTCAAACACCTTAAGGGAAATTTCTTTCGAATATGAGCTGGCTGGTCCCTCTAATAAAAAGCACAAGCGGTTATCAAAATTAAGCATATAATGAAATGGAGAATATTTATTGAACATTTTTAGTTTGCCTAGATAGAAGTGATTCTTCAAATTGATATATTGATTATTTAAGCGATTTATTTACGTTTGATTTTAAAAAAATCTTATTTGTTACCTTCAACATTATATTAAATATATTTAATCTTGTTTCATCCAATTGTTAATTAGTCTATGAACTACGTCTCCGATGAATGCCTGAAAGTGGCCAGGCCGAACATATTAGATTAAAAGTTCAGAAAGCCGTTGTTCATTTATCATAGAATGAGTCCTTAAAAAAATCAATCATAAAGCGGTTGAT
>JABUQX010073918.1:0-2500 GCA_015478945.1 Trachelipus rathkii | reverse complement strand
GATTCTATTATTTAGGATACCGCTTTGCAGACTTCCTCTTTATTTTCTGCCTTACTGCTAGACTCTATTTGTTTTTTGTTTTTTGTTTTTTTTTTTGTTTTTTTTTCTGATATAATCACTTCTGTTATCTGTCTTTCATATTGACAAATCTAATCATGCGATAGATAGATAGATGGATTGATAGATAGATAGATAGATAGATAGATAGATAGATAGATAGATAGATAGATAGATAGATAGATAGATGATAGATAGATAGATAGGTAGATAGATAGGTAGATAGGTAGTAGGTAAAAAGTAGATAGATAGATACGATAGATTAGATTCAAAGATTTCAATGATAGATAGATAGATAGATAGCATAGATAGATTAGATAGCTAGACTAGATGATAGATAGATAGATAGATTAGATAGATAGAACTAGAAGATAGATGATAGATAGAAAGTGAATAATTCCTGTGATAGCGAGTCTGCATCGTTTAGTGACCAATAGAGTGAAATTGTTTGGAAAACCTCCCCATTCCATAGTTGTAAACTTATCTCAATTCAAAAAATTAATTTCCATAAATTTTCTCATTTTTTCTTTCTTTATCAAAAATCTTTAAGATGTAACTAGTTCATGATTAAACTATTCGTTGGGTTTTCTTCCATGCATCTCAAGTTCTCGTCTGCTTCATTATAATTTAAATTTTATTTCATTTTTTTTTAATCTCATTTTTAAACATTTTAATTTTTATGGCAATTTTAATTCCAAGACATAAAGTTGTTTTAATATATATATATATATAATATATATTATATATATATATATATATATTATATATATATATATTATATTATATATATATATATATATATATGATATACATAATACATTTTTACATAATTGTATATACTCATAAGTTCCATAGGTGTATTCTATGTAGAGTTTCCATATATATATATAATATATCTATTATAATATATATTATATATATGTGTGTGTGTGTGTGTGTGTGTGTGTTCGTGTGTGTAGGTGTGTCTGTGTGTGCTTGTGTGTTCATGTTCATATATATACCTGTATCGTTTGCTTCGAAAGTGTCATTTATTGTTGATGCATAACTCGAAACAATTTGATAAAATTTCCAAAGCTTAAAATAAGTTCTTTTGGATTGTGGGATATGGAAAATAAATATACGATTTGTAGGAATGGTCAGGAGTTAGGCTATTGGAGCTGCTGCAACGTGGTATGCACATTTAAGACTCACTCTTACGTTATTTTGTTCTTTTGAGGAATTGCACATAAAACAAGTCTTTCAATCATTGTTCACCTGTTTATGTTTTAAATTAAATTGCTTTAAATTAAATACCTTAATAACTAATCTGAAATTGCAGAACATTGCAATTGGGGTTATATATTTTATTACATCATTATAACCTAAGAATCTTTATTAACCTTAGAAGAGTCGATAAGATGACACTTTAATCCCAGCTAATAGTAGGACTCCATTCATTCATCAAGAAATTTAAGAAAATAGTCATTATTGCAATGTTGTAGAAGGGTGAAGATACGAGTAGATAAGTTTTTTTTAAGATTATCATCGAGCCAGCCCATCTTTGGCAGTTGGAACCAAACAGTTTTGATTGTATGGTTACATCAGATTTTTTCACATCTAAACCGACCTATCATTAGGAATAATGTAAAGATGATATTTTAATCCCAGCTAATATTAGGATTCCATTCATTCATCAAGAAATTTGAGAAAATGAGTCATTATTGCAATGTTGTAGAAGGGTTAAGATACGAATAGATAAATTTTTTAAGATCATCATCGAGTCAGCCCATCTTTGGCAGTTAGAGCCTAACAGTTTTTATTGTATGGTTACATCAGAGTTCTTCATATCTAAACCGACCTATCATTAGGAATAATGTAAAGAATGGGTTGCCTAACCTAACCATGTTAAATTTTTCTAGTCTTCAGTTGCTTAAGCTACATGATCTTAACAACACCTTTAATTGAAATTTCTCCTGGCTGCTCTTATTAAAAGATGTAACTATTGCAGCTCATCTATAAAGGTTAGCTTTCTGAAGTTCTCTGTGGACTGTTTTCGTGGTAATAGGTTCTTCAAGGTATTTGACAACTGAATTTGTTACATTTTATTTTGGTTTTCTGGTTGAAACCTTGTTCTTCTTTGTACATATGTGACCGCAAAAATATCTTTACATATTCGCAAAAAAGGAAAAAAAATATCTTAACCTCAAAATTGTGTTAAGATTACCTGTGCTCCATTGCACTTTCATTAGAGGATTGGATTTTTAACATTACAAACCAGTTTTTCTTTTTTGCAATTCACTTCCACTAATGGAAATCGGCCGTAAGAAACTTATCGATTAAAAGAAGAACCGTTATTTGTCTTTATTAGAGTAAGGCTTACCTGTAATGCATGTGGTAGCCGACTTAATAGTGAGTAGGCAGACTCTTTTTGCCCTTATAAAGGTCGTAGAGTTATTGTCATCCG
>JABUQX010073917.1:5000-21603 GCA_015478945.1 Trachelipus rathkii | reverse complement strand
GACAGAGCAAGAATAAAATTGTATTTAGGTTTTATCGGTTTGCAACAGGGCGTATGATAGGGTTAAATAGGGAAGCTCTATGGCAGGTGCTTAATGATATATGGTATTGGTGGGGATGGTGCTAGAATGGAATCAAAAGTATGTATGAGCGTATGAGTGAAGCATTGTGTAAGAATAAATGGTGTCAAAAGTGATGGTTTTTAATTAATAGCGGAGTGAGCCGGTGATGTGCTGTCTTCTTGGTTAATTCAATTATGTATTATGCGATGGGGGTTATGAAAGAATTGAAGGGGGGCGTGACAGGAAATGATGGAGAATGGATGGAGATGAGTGGAGAGGTAGTCCTACCTATTAATTATGCGGATGATTTGCGTTTGGTGGCGAATCTGAAGAGTTTGTTGAGAGGATGGTTAGAGAGATTTGCAGGGTGTGTAAAAGGCAGGGTTTGAAAGTAACAACGTAGATAAGAGTAAGGTATATGGTTGTGAGTGAGGATTATCTTCAGTGTGTGAAGTTATGTAGATGGTGAGCAGCTGGAACAAGGGTCTGAGTTTAAATATTTAGGGTATATGTTGGATGAGAAGGAACGGGATGATGCAAGAGTTTAGCAGGGGAAAATCTTGTGAATTGGCAGGGAAGTGGCTGGTGCAATTAATCATTGGTGAATGTAAGGGACTAAGTCCTTAGTGCGCTGGGTCTTACATGACGGTATGTTGTTCCTGTGTTATTGATAGTAGTGAGGACTATGGTTCTGGAATAAGAAGTATTATCAGATCTAAAGTATAATGTGTTCAGCATGGACAATTCTTAGGGGCATGCTTAGGTGTAGAGAAGAATGATAAAAATGAGGAATAAACGTGTTTAGGGAGTTGCTGTGGTGTGAAGAAAGGGAAGTAAAACACGATGGAGGAATTAAATGAACAGCTATGTTGAGTTGGCATTGGTGGCATGTGGAAAGGATGAAATGATAAGTCGGTTTTTAAGCAGATGTATAGTGCCGAGTGTGTTGAGAATCATCCGACTGGGGAGATTGAAGAAAAAGTGGATTGAGTCAGTAACAAACGAATGTCTTGAAGGAGAGAAATGTGAGTTTGGCAGAGGCTAGAATAAAGGGGCCTTAATAAGAGAGAATGGCGGGGTTATGTGAGGGAATGGTTGTGGCTCACCTGGGTCAGGGATGAACCCTTACACTGACAATTTACCATAGTGACAGGGTTCACATCGCAGGTCCGTTTGAAGCCTTATAGGGTGGGGATTTCTGACTGCCGACGAGTCGCTTACTAATTAATGGGAAACACGATGCGGGGGTAAGGCTGATCTTTCTTTTTCGACTTTTGTCAGATTCTTCTACTGCTTTCCTTTTTCGATGGCTTTTTACGCACCTTACCACCAGTTGGGGAGAAAAAGGGTAGATGAAGAATAATATAAATTATATATATATAATATATATATAAATATATATATATATTATATAGTTAATATATATATATATATATATATATATTATATATATATAATATATATATATATATATATATAAAATAATAATAATACATTAATATAATAATAACATGTGTGTTGAAATGTAATAATTTATATATCAAATAGAAAATCTATTTAAAACTTTTATTAAGTACTAAACTCTACTTTATTTATATTGTATGCCTCTTTTAACATATTGTATTTACGGTATTTCAAATGCTAAAATACCCTTAAAAAAGATTTGATATATATGAAAAATAAGTTTACATGGGTAAAAAAAAAACAAAAAAAAAAACAAAAAATTTTAGCCTTTGGGTCTTTCTTTTAAAAAAAAAACGGTTTTTTTTAAAAAAAAAACGAACGTTTTTTTTTTAATCCCAACCCTAGGTCTTACCAACCACAACTTACTGAAAGGCCAATTATGCAATTGGCAATAATCAAGTTAACAAGCTATCAGGACATATGGGACTTGATTACAGTGTCAAAACTTACTATTGAAATTCCTTCTCCTTAATGAATAATAATAATAGCGAATATAATAAATAATAAGCTGCACCAGATTACAAAATTCAATATCAGTGCGATGTGCGGTAGCAGAAATAGTTTTAGGTATCAAGAGCTTAGCCACAGATAACTGATATTTTAAGTTTGAGTAAAAAATTTATTAATTATTATTATCATCATCATCATCATCATTGAGTACCTTATTTAAGAGATTTCAATCATGCAAAACAATGACGTGGTCATGTGCTGGTACCTCATACTGATCCATAGGGAAAGGATTCCATGTCATTCAGCATTCTTCAACAACCTGCGGAGACCTAAATGGCATTGTATTCTTGATTGTTCCCAACCAAATTCTGGAACACCCTTTGACCTATTGATTCACAACTAGTCCTTCCCATAAACTACACATCACTCCATCTCTCCTTTTTAAGTCTGTAAGAAGCAAATGAAATGGTTAGAAATAGTTTGAAATAATTAGCATTTGCCTTTTTGAGTTCTATCCATCCTTTTTTCTTAGAACAATACAAATTTTTACCTGACATTTTAATCAGTGATTGCATTGAGTGGCTTTGCATTGCTTCTATGTTAACTATCCCTGGAGTGATGCTTTGATTCTGAAGATGTTTCAGATTCTGCTGATAAAGTGGAGGACTGTAATTGCTTGAGATGGGCAGATTCATTCCTTCTTCATCTAAATCTTCCTCTTCAAAATCTACTCTTAGACTGTTTGTTCTTGTGCCATTCAAGCTAAAAGTCATTCTGGTAAGAATCAATTTTGTCATAATTTTACACTTAGAATTAACAATATTTGCTGGAACACTTAAAAATAAATTGGCTTTAGTCTTAGTCACCACTCTCTAGTGAGAGCAGTGATTGGGGAGTGGAGTTTTACCTTGTTTAGGGTTGGGCTGGTGTTTAAAAAATTCCTCTCTTCTCTGTTTTAATGTTTTTTCTCCAACATCTCCATCCTGTCCTTAAGCATATTTTCTGGCACTTCAATCAAGTTGACTGGGTGGCATTTGCATTGTTTCTATGCTAATTATCCCTAGAGTGATGCTTTGACATTGAAGAGGGTTTCAGATTCTAATGATAGTCTTACTGTAATTGCTTGAGATGAGTAGATTCATTCATTCCTTCATCTAAATCTTTCTCTCCTCAAAATCCATTCTTAGTTTTTTGTTAAATTCTTGTGCCAATATAGGTAAGAATAAATTTTGTCCTGATTGTACACTTAATTTTTTTCCAGATACTTACTGTAAATCACAGCCACCACTTACTAGAGAGTGGTATCTAAGAACAAAACTGTGATTTATGGTATGTGTTCTGGAAAAATAGTTATTTGTAAGTGTAAAATTATAATAACAATTTATTCTTACAGTATAGCATTTAAATCTTGCTGTCAGATGTACAAAGATGGCCAACATGTAAAAATTTGTGGACTATAAATTTTGGCATTCCACTGAAACTCCACAATTTTATTTTGGTAGTCTTTCTAATTGCGGCAATCGATAAGGCGATTTCTGCTAACTGCAATTCCCACAACCATTTTCAAGCATTATCGCAATCGCATTCCTCAATTATTTTGGTTATTCCTCAATTGCGGAATGCCCACCTCTGATATATATCGTAAAATGGCCAGTGGGGAAAATCTTGGTCACAGAGGGGAAAACCTGGTCACTTTAACAAATTGTATAATATAATTTTTTAATTTTAAAAAAATTTTGTTCAATTATGAAGTTTTAAGGTTTTTAAGTAGCAAAATTATTCTTTCAGACTCATAAATAGTAAAATATCCTATTAAGTTAAATAACTTTTTTTTTACACCTACTAGTCAAAAAAATTTCTCCAAAGTTGGAAATTTTTTTTTTTTTTATTTTTTGCCAAAAAAAAACTTCTAAAAGAAGTGCTGAATCTCGTAGAATTAAGATATCAGAATTTGAGTTAGATGCATATTGGAAGTCTATTTTAACATTTTCCTGTAAAAAATTTAAAATATTAAGCCTTATTTTTTAAAGTTAAGTTTTTTCAATTTCGGGTCTTGTAATCGAAAATGAGAAAAATAATGCATGGCATTATACTAGTTGTTAAAAAAATGTCCATTTATTTTAAGTTTGATAAACTATTGGAGAAAGTGTTTATGTATGGTAGACTATAGGACATTTGTTTAACATTTTCAGACAATCGTATTCTTCTATCTGAGTAAGGATAAAAAAAAACGTTGAAATAGATGTGCGTACCATCACCGATATAAAAAAAAAAAAAAGAAAAAAAAAGCCTATTTGTTTTAAAAAAGGGCATTATACATGTTATTACTATTAAAAGTAATTAAAATTTGATTGTCATAATTTAAATTATAATATCGTGAACAATATTTCGTCAAAAAGCTCACGTGAAAATGTGCGTAGCCATAGGCCTACTCGTAAATATAAAGTGTCTTTTTTTGTTTAAAAAGTGAAATATTATTATTATTATTAGAATTCATTAAAAATTATGTTCATAACTTCATTTTCGTTTCAATTGGCTTATTTACGCATAAAAAAAATGAAAAAAAATTTCAAAATTTTGTAAAAAATAAAAAAGTACAAAAAATCGTAACTAAAAATATAACTTAGACGTGTTTTTCAACCAAAAATTAATTCTATAAAATTATTAGTCAGACTTTTTTTAACTTCTGTTAGTTAAATTATAATGATAATTGGCCAAGCACAAAAGAAATAATATTTACATGGAGCTCGGCTTTCCCCGACCGCCATTCTGACTCGGTTTTCTTCCGAATTCAATTTTTGAAAAAAATGGAATTTTTCAAAAAAATTTTAAAATATTTACATTTCGAGATTTATGATTTTCATACTTCTAAAACATTTAAGAAAAAACTTCTAAATGGAGAAAAAAACTGATTAAAAGCATAGATGCTAACTTAAAATGTCGATTTTTCATATTCGCTTAAAAAAAAAAAAAAAAAACGGGGATTTGACCATTTCCCCCCACTTTCACAGGGTCGTGACCTATATATGGAGTGGTCGTCTTCTCTGTTTATTGTCTGAAAAACTGAACTAATCCCACATGAATATTAAATATTGACGAATAAGGTAACTTAAGTATATATTACCACAACTTATTGCTCATGTACTACGCCATAAGATACCTGTTGACCGAGACCTCCGATCATGAATCGCTTCATGTATTAAATTCTAAGTCCTATCTCATGCCTAGTCATTCTTAATAATTATCCATTATTTATCTTCTTTAAAAGTTATTTGATTAGTGATGCAGTGCCATTGGAGAATCCTGAAGGTTGCGCTAAAGTTGGATTTTTGGACACCTCTGTTTCCCTTGAAAATAATGGAATACTACAAAATTGAAAATCGGTGTCAATATTAATGGCTTACGTATCTCTGATACATGGACTGTGAAAGTGAAAGGAAGCTTTTTCCAAACTTTACCAGCGACTTATATGTAAGATTGAGCATACCAGTTATATCTTGAGTCGTAGAATTAAGGAAAATATGAATCTGTGTGGAAAGACCTGGCCCACGAGCTAATCACGCTCCTTTTCTCCTTCGCCTGCAATCTCTCCGCTCAAAAATGTCTTGCTATTGAATTTGTTAAAAGCCCGTTGACACCCTCTCGTCTTAATCCCATTTGAATTCTTCCGGATGAGAATAATCTGTTTAGGACTTATGTCAATGATGAATAAATACTTTGTTACTTGTTCCTATTCCATACATTCCCAACTATCGGTTCACTATCCTACATTGGTGCACACCAAAATCCTGGGTTTTTCCTTATGCAGCAATATAGCTCAACGGTGGGCAGTTTTAATTACCGTCTAAACACCTTGGGGAGATATGGAGAATAACTCTGCAGTTGGGTGTGGAGAGTGCCTGGCTCACAAAGTGAGACCTCCCGACCCCGTATTTCTGGATTCCCTAAAAAATCCGGGATAAACTACAAAATTTACCCCGATTCTATGTAACTCGTATTACTCTGATCACTCCGAAGTCTTCTCAAACCAGTTAACAACCCCTAATAACACAAAAGAAAGCAGTCCGAAGCGAGTGAGGCTGTGAGTTTCCTTTGTTGACAGCCCTCTTAACCCCTGCCGACGGGCCCTCATCCCATAGCGCCAGCAAACCAAACTATCCGTGAAACCTTTCGTGTCCAGGGTCATTTTCCACTGACCGTAGATTTTCGACAGACGTTTTACAGACCATATGGAGCCCAAGACTTATCTTGGTCCGAGTTTCATTGCCGAAAGCATAATGTCGCATATGCTTTGCTTCACAAAGTTCAGTAATTATTTCTTCTTTGATTCTCGCTGGCATATTCCCAACAGATGTAGCAGGATATTACTTGGGAGGTTATCACGTCTTCGTGAAAGTACTCATGTGTTCTGAAGATAGAAAATAAGTTATATGAGTAAAGGTAAGCCCCTTAAAAAGAAATAAACTATTACTGGTAAATAGCAAAATTAAGATATTTGTATAAGGTTATTCTGGAACACCCCTTATCTCAAGGAACTTTCAAAGATGTTTCCATATCCTTGTATAAAACTCAGATGACGTACATTTCTGAATTAAATCATTAGACATCCTGAATGAAATTTCAAAGATGTTATACCTATAACGATAAAACTGGCAGCAAAAAAAAAAAATCTTTTTTTGGTTGGCAAGTGAATCCCATGTTCATTATAGTGTTTTTCCTTGTAAAAAGATGGCCCAATTAAATTTATTGCCGGAAGTAATCTAGCCATTTCCATCCTTAACAAAATAAAATTTTTGCAATCCCAATCCGTGTTGCAGGCCGCTTCAAACCTCCTCCAGTGGAGCCCTCGACAAGCCGGTTTTATTATTTGTGTGCAAATGCCTTTTGTTTAAACCTTTTTTGTCATCAGTGTTTTCTCTGTTGCTAAGTTTAATTAGCTTGTGCGATGTGCTTGAACATCTACCTGTTAAATTTCAAAACGTTTTGTCTATCTCTTACAACAATTAGTGGACTTTACCTTGCAAGCCATTATGGGCACCAAGCATACAAATCAGGTCATTTTAACCAGAATTGCCCCTGAAGAGATGCGGGTTTTTTCCTCTCAGTCTAATAGAATAATTGAAATGTTGAAATTTGATAATTTTTTTCTGAGTCATTGTGAAGAGAGTGAACGCTCTAGACAAAATTCAACTCGGACACTATACCCTCATCAAAGCCCATCGTGCCAATCTCATGACAAGACACCGCACAATACGCACACGTACTATGGGGCTAGTTGAACTGAAACAAAAATTCTCCATCTATTCTTACCTCTGAAGAATGAACTAAAGTAAGATGTCTTCCAGAGTAGGTGCTACCTTTAGAAAACACGCAAAACGAAGAGACGCTTGGTAAGCTTTCGATATAGATCAGATCCTATACAACTCTCACTCAATAGGAGGGTTTGACTACAAAGTAAAACGCAATAACTCAAAAGATCCAGTTGGGAAGAGAGCCCGTTCAAAAGCCCACCCTAGTTAGGGGGAACCATTTTGCCCGAGAATAACATAAATATATATTGTTGCGAATTAAATCTGTGTGCGATTAGGTCAGGGACTATTAACAAATAGAATTCTTACGCGTGTAAATTCTACGGAAGAGGTTGATAGATGAATAAAACGCTTCGTGAATCGGCGCACAGACTAAGGAGGCAATTATTGTGGAACAAACTCCTTGTGGAGTGGGGTGTATTCTTCTGGTAATTTCAAATCCTTCAAGTTTTATATGTCTTGTTTTTCTCTGTTTAATGTGAATTCCCTTCTTTTGTGTTTGTATATGTAAAGTTGAGTGTGTTAAGGCAAAATAATACCATGCCCAGGAATTTGTATCCTAGTTAAAAAGGAGTGTGAGATCTATATATATTGTTAATTAAGATATTATATATATTGTATATATATATATTGTTGCCCACTGAACTCATATTTTATAAGTTTATATTAATATATATATATTTTTATTATTAATTATATTATTCTTAGGCTGAGTGTTAGATAATATATATATTGGAGGCCTAATATACTGTCTGTTATTATTTATGTAGATTAGGTTATATAATATGTCCAAGCACACGCCTACTTCGTCACACTACTCTTGGTTATAAAGCTATAGCTTTCTAATGGTATTAGTGATAAAGGATAAAAGTAATGTTGTTTATTAATTAAATTTAATTCTATTATTTAATTCATATTTATTTTCAGGTTAATACGCAGTTAAGGGACTAAGTCTTGCTTGGCATTCTTATTCGTGTACATTATTGATAGTGTGGTATTAGTTATAATAACTTTTCCATTTTAAAACATATTCGCTAGTGCCCGATATGGCGTTTAGTGATTAGATTAGTCATTTACTTATTCAATTAAATATTTCGGATTATGAAAAAAGTGACAGGAGTGATATGGCCTTTTTGGCTAAGGTTAATGTAGAAGTAGGGGTATATTAAGTGGAGGTGATCGAAATATGTAATTTCTTGGCTCCTAAATGCAGTTTAAAGTTAAATTGATTATATTTGATTATCTGCAATTTTCTGTATTTGAAGTGGGGTGTTTTGTTATGTATTGTGTTGCCTGTTTAGGTGATATAAAAGCATATATTTATCTATATCGAATCTTGTGGTATATTAAATTATTTTTAATAATTTATAAGATTTTTCCGTGAATTCTGTGGCTTATAATTTATTGGTTATTTGAGTCAACCTAATTTAAGCTACAATTATGTGAGTTCTTTGTTAAGAATATTACTGGGAAGACCAGGGAAAATTTAAAAAAAAATCCTATTTTTTATTCAGGGGTTTCATTTATGTCTAGTAGACCAATAAAGAATAAATCATGATTAAGATTTAATGTGTAAGTGTGGAAGTAGGAGCGCGCACTAGACGTGTAACAAAAATGATACAACTAACGGGATGGTGTATTTTTTGATGGTATATTTATGATGATCATTAATACATTTGTCTATCTATTGGTTAGGGTCACAAAGTAAGATTTTTGGATTGGGTATTTTGTTTTCAAGGATGTTGGTTGAGCCGTGGTGTAAGGTTGGTGTACGTTTGCTTGGAGGTGCACATCTGACCTAAGCAACGTTATGCCGATTCGCTTTCTAAACTTGATAAATAATTTTTATTTAGCTCATCAATCTGTGGTCGAGCTCAAAGGTATAATAACTCTTATATGATTCGTCATTCGAATCTCAAAATCATGTTTTTGTGCAGAGCAATTGATGAATCAAATTGAGGTAAGATCAATACACTAGAGACAAGACAAATATTCACTTCAATTAATTCCATTATGGAGTTTTTCTGAAAAGCAGATGATTTGAATTGTTTCAAGTGTGAGAACAGTCAGGCAGTATAAGTGAGAAGGCCAAATAAGTTCCTTGGTCGTCTTGGGTCGCAATCACCGTCGGAGTGACCGCACGTCCGCTATTATAAGTGTAAATGTGTGAGTTGCAGAGACTTTGACGTTGGTGAAATGGAATTTACCAAAAGGATCATCGTCAACAAAAGACTGGCTTGGGGTTATTTCAAAAGCAGGTAATTTATATTATAATACATGTTATGTAATAATTGTATATATATAATATAATGGGTGAATTTTTGTCACTCTATATATATATATTATATATATATATAGAGGTTAGGTCTTGTAGTATTATATATTATATTAGGAAGCTTGTAGTACAAATAGGGGATATATATGCCCTACCAATAAATTTGACTGAGACTATAGTAGGTATAACCACTATGATGAGGTGATACTACGTCGTATTATTTACTTTGAGCTATGGTACCTATAATATATTAGTGAGGATTTAATTTTATTAACTTAACTACGTATATGATACTACTTACCCTAAATAGGTGTCTGAGAAGGGTATATAGGTGAGTATATAATATATGTATATTATTATTATATGCATTGCTTCTTTATCTTTATTCACTCGTACCCTTAATTTTATCCCTATATATGTAGTATATACTTTGTATAAACTTATACCTATACATCTATCTCACCCCATCTTGTATATGGTATTGAGAATTTATATATTATATATTTAAATATAATTATATTATTATTAATAATATATATATATTAATATATTAAATATATATATATATATTTATTTATATATATATTATTTTAATATTATTAATTAATATATATAATTTATATTATTAATATAATATATATATATATAATATTATGTAAAGTGAGAGATACTATATAGTGATTCTGGGACGGTGTGAATACCACTTACAGGTCCACACTTGACCTTCCACGAAGAAAAAGAAGTACAGATTCACCATTATAAACAAAAATTGAATAATTTGGAGGATAATGGAAGTTCACCCAACCTCCGGATGAAGAGATAAATAATAAAAGAAGAGAAATGGGAAGAAAATGATCCCCTCCACCCTGCTTCCAGGATATGTCATAATGCTTGAGCTTGACCCAGTTCCCGATATCCTGTAGTGAGATTATGTGTAAATATACAAACCGCCAATACAGAACCTGTATTTCCTAGTCAGATCCCGCCCCCCCCACATCGTGCGACATAGGGCCAGAAGCGGAGGAATTATAAGACCACAATGCCGGATATAATAAAATTACCAGCATGAGATAAAAGGAAGATGAAGCAGCGAGAATGGAACGGGGAGTTCCCACAGAGAGGATTGACGGTCCGGTCAAAGCCTGATAAAACAATAGGCGGCCCAAAACGAATCAGCTAGGAAGCTGATATTTGCTCCATATATCCGGACCAAAATTTCCCATGAGAAACGCCTGTTTTCCCAATTGGGCAATTACGAATGTAGTGATTTCATCCGTAATTGCATAATGGTTGTTAACGGGTATGTGAATACCCCTTTCAGGGAGACGACCATCCCGCGCGTGTTGAAAACCTTTTTTGTTCTAGGGATCCACCTCCCTCACGCGTTACTTGTAG
This sequence comes from Trachelipus rathkii, assembly GCA_015478945.1. Taxonomy (NCBI): domain Eukaryota; kingdom Metazoa; phylum Arthropoda; class Malacostraca; order Isopoda; family Trachelipodidae; genus Trachelipus; species Trachelipus rathkii. Next base: position 10,650 of record JABUQX010073917.1, on the reverse strand, counting down.
CCACCCCCGTTCCTCCTCGTTGAGTTATCCCGCTATAAGTTGACGATAAGAGCCAACCCCAACAGTTCCTATCTCGGAGTTTATGTGTAGTCCATAAGCGCACTGAGTGTATTGATAAGCTTATAAGAAAGGAAGGGGTGGGTGGAGTGTGCGGGGTAAAATGCCCAATAGGCACTTCTTTATCATTCATTTTTGAATTAATAAATAAATTCCATAGGGGGTCCAAATATTCTTAGCCATTAATATCCGCCCAATGAACCTCCGCCAACCTACCCTAATCTTCGAAGAAACTGGTAATAAGTGATTAGCGTGATATATTTCAAAGGTGGGTAACTACACTCATTCAACGGAGGCCGACCGAATTAAGAACCCCTCCCATGCTAATCTTAAATTAACGTGATCAGAGTATTTTACGCCATAATGCTAAAAAATATCCGCGCACGATTAAATAAGTCTAGGAATTCCGTGTTTTTCTTTTCTGAGATTGGCCTGACTTTACTTAGCCAGAGAGAGTGATGAAAAATTATAAGAAGTCAAAGATTCCACCAAGATATGTTAATTTTTAGTGAATATACATACCCGCCTCCCTATAAATTGGAATAAGTTGATTATTATGCCTTGAGTCCGCGAATATAGTGTATGAAGGCTCTAGTATGGTAAAGTACGATAGTCATCCTTAAGCGTTGTGTATTATTGAACAAAAGTTTGTGGAATAAAAGAATTTCCGTTTTATGAAGTCAGAGATTGAATTTACACACAAATAAGAGTTATTGCGCTAGGGTCTTACTGAAGTTGAACATATGTAATACAGTTCACGAGTCCCGAAATCGACTATCCTTATTGACGATGACCAAGAAGAAGTCCTGAGAGGTAAACGATATGTAATAGCGAAGTCGGTAGAAATAGAAGGATAGACTTATAATATATTATGACTCTGTATTATCTGATAATAATAAGAATGATCGTTTGAAATGGTCATTATACATGTGCAATAATTATTTATTAGTGAAATAAATATTAGGTTAAGCATAAAATGTAATTATAAATAGAATAATTATAAATAAATTTACAATATTGAATTCGGGTAAAATGGTTAGAGTAACACTTAACACATAACATATATAATAAAAATAATGGAGGGTATAGTTCTGATATCTGAAACCATAAATAATATATAATAAATCTATATATAGTCAAGTCTTGTTCTGACTTTTAGTAATAATAGAATGATTACTGGGGTGTAAGTTATCTCAGCGAATTATTGAGTGGGATATAACGAAGTCTGGGAATGTAGTTATCCACGAGACCCTGAAGCTATTACTATCTTGCTCTTATATAATACTATTCTGAGCTTATGTGAATAGAAGTGTCTTTCAGTGTAGGATGACACTAATCCATACGTGAGTAGCGAAGTAGACTGCAAGCAACTATGAGAAGAGAGCTTGCTGGATTAGATTTGAACGCTACCACTGAGCTGTAGTTAATATCCACAAAGATGCCTATGAGACTTAAATTGCACTTTAATGTCATCGCTACCTCGCAGAACTTCCCATTGTAAGTCTTTCAGTGATGCGGACAGCATAACATTCGGGTCTTTGTGCGAAACGGTCTGGAGTATTGATGCGCATGTGTCTGGATTTGGAGTTTGGGGTTAATCGAGTGAAACCGGCGCGATAGAAATAAGTTATTCTAGAAACAATGGGAGTTTGTCATATAAGCATAACAAACTCTTAAACCACGACAGTGTTGTGTGATAGTCATAAGACCATGTCTGCGTGAACGTTAGAATTTAACCTTGCAGTAGAATCAGATTACCCGATTAAATATGGAATGCACTGAGTTGTCTGGGACTGCCGAGATCGTCTTTCCGAGAACCTAAAAATAAGATTTTGCGGGAACAACTGTCTGAATGATGATTCAAGACAAAACGTGGAAAATCAAGAATGAAAACCATAGGTCGAAATCGCTTTGAGTCTATAACGTAAGGACCCAAAATAAGCACCATAATGACGGACAGTGTTAGCACATACAGCTCAAAATTTAATGGTCAGACGAGTAGCCGCCCTGTGGCAATGGTAGCTGAGAAACTACTAGACCTCCCTGTAACGAATTGAAGTAACTAGCGCGAAGTTCAGATCTTATCCTCCCCCTCGGTTGCCTAGGAATTACCTAATGTGGAAATTTTTGAATTTATGTTATAAGGGCAGTTTAATGATTAAGTTGTAAAATATAAATTAGGTCGAGAAGTTAAGGTAGACAATATATGAAGAGGGTAGAGGGTTGGTAGATTATTTTTATATTAGAGTCAAGAAAACTGTGAAATCAGGTCCCGTGGGGGGAAGAGTACTAAGCTTATATCACCGTACGGAGCAAGAAAGCTTTGAGTTCTTGTTGGTAGTTATAGAGCGTGTATGCCGAACATCCGTCGTTTGGCTTATAATATACGGTAGAGTGTCGAGGTGGTCGATAGAAATTCCCAGAGAAATGCTCATTAAAGGAATGTTTTGGCCAATTGGAGAGTTTTTTTTGTAAGTAAGTACCTGAATGAGTCGTACAGTCATTGGACTATTTACCCGCTCGCTGATTATTGAAAGGAAACCTGTAGCTTATAGCCAGAGGATAGTATATCGCTTGGCGATTACACCTACGTTTATGGGTATTATTAACGTACTAAATAAGTGTAATATGTAAATATTAGAGTGTGAGAAGGTACTTTTCACCCGATTTACCCCAATGTTGACATTATATACCTGTAAATATTGAGCTCGACCCGTAAATTTCGATACTGTTAGGCATGGTAAACGCATGGTTCTTCCGATTACCCATTAATGCTTAAATCGTATCTTCGTGGAGTGTATGTAAGGACGGGTGAGTTTATCACATCCAATTTGAGGTGACTTTGATATTCTACACTTTTAGTATCTATTATAGATATTCAGTTTACACTCATCTATTTCAGTCCAGAACTCATTACATATAGGCTCTTCAGCTCTAGTTGATGGTTCCTAATATATTGTCATAATAGAAATGCATAAGAGAATTTAAGAATACGACGCCCTACACCTGACCAATCTGTATCTTAATTGATCGTTATCATTTGTTACGATTATTAGCATTTACGACGCCCTGCTAGAGATGTATAGAACGTTCATCAATATAGGTAATATCAGGTTTGATGAATATAAAAAGTAACATATAACCGAGAGAATAGTGTAGTAAATCAGTTTTATAAGTGTTGAGTAACACAGACGAAATAAGTATTATAGGTAGTTACTCTGCTATCGTATAATTGTTATTTCTAGATATTAGATACTATGTTTGTGTTTCTCGATGTTCCTTGACCACACCACGTTTTCATGTAACTACAGTTCGAGTATAGTGTGAGTTTTGGGCCCTCCTTTTCCAGCCTGTTATATACGCACTTAGCGAGAGTGTATCATTAATTCCTCTAAGAGGTGTGATATTCGTCCTGGGATCCTCCCTCACATATTACCAAGGCTTACCGATATTATATTAGCAAGTCTCTGGTAGTTTAGAATATATTTTATAGTATCGTCTATTTTACCATATTATAAGAGCAGTAGTAATATTAATATATTAATAGTATGAAAGTAATAAGTATTTTTATATAATATAGCCCTTGTAAATAGTTATTATATATATGAGAGTATTAGGGTTAAAAGTGTTATTAATATTGTTATTTATATAATATCATTTTATTACCTTATTATATCTATTTATTAACATTTTAATTTTATAACTATAAACACTTAATAAAAATAAATTATTTTTAATCTATCTTAATAGATTATAACATCTCAGATTTATGTATAATTTATGATTAGTGTAATTTTTAGTATATAGTATGTTAGATAAATTTTGTATTTATGTATATTTATTTTATAGTGTTATAATAATAAATTCAAATGTTCATCTTAATAATATTTGTATAAAGCGTTGTGTTTTTCTATTTGTGTTAATAGTTGTGTATTTCTGATGTAATAATGCTAATTATCTACTAGTATATATATTCTCCACCTCTTGAAATCCTGTGTAACTTACTAACATAAGTTTAACTATATAGAATATAATAAGCACTTAATAGCTAATATTTTATGACTAAGTGATTGTTTATAAAATATTGTATCCTCAAACTATAAGTCTTCATCAAGTTATTTAATATTTTAAATTTCATATTATTAGATATATGTGAGTAGCCATGTGCAAAAATAATTGTTTAAAACACATTTGAAATTATGAAAAATGGATACTATATAATAGGCACTATTCATTATTTAAATTAATTATAGGTGCTTATGGAAATTAATGGAAATTAATAGAATAGTTAGTAACTAAACCTAAAATATAATAATTTATATAATCTTATTTAAATATTTTCTTTCATTTCTGCTAATATATGTAATTATATATAATTAAAATATATATACTTAGTATTTAAATTTATTTTGACTATGATTACTACGCCCATACTGAGTACCGTGAGGAGTTCCCGTATGACTAGTATCATTTTTATTTTTAACCCTTAGGTGTAGCTCCTATTGTTATAATAGATTAGAAAACTTTAGGATACTCCAGTATGTTATATTATATATTGTTATATCTATGAGTGGAGTCACGTAAGACGTATTGTGCACTGTAGTGTGGCATTTGTGTTGTGATTGTGTTGTTTGTTTGTGTTTTAGTTGGTTTTATATGTCCATATGTGTTTGTTATGATTGGTGTTTGTTTGTGTTTAGTGTATGTTTATGTGTTATTAGTAGTTGTTTTGAGTTTAGCTACGTTTGTTAGGTTCAGGGTCGGTTAAGGTTAGGTTATAAGGTATATATAAGTTATGTATAAGGTTATAGTATATGATTATAATTAGTAAGGTGTTAGGTTGGTTGGTCTGTATAATGATATTTGGTTATGATGTTTCTTTTTCGACGCATATTACTTATTTTTGCTCCTTATAGTATCTAACCTGTTGATATGTTATTTTTTGAGTTGATTCTAGATGGTGACTACTTTGAAACAACTTTTGATTAGTAATTTATATATTAAAAAAAATAAAGAAAGTATTAAGATTAAGAGATTTAGGTATATATATATCATAAGTATTAATAAGTATATATAATATGTAATATATAAAGTTAGAGGGGTCAATGTTATTAATATAAGTAGTATTATAAACGAATTTAGCTAACTATTTTAATATATATTTTATATATAGTATTAAGATAGATCTTAATATTATGTATTATATTAATTTATATCCTAAGTTTCATTAACTATATAGTGATTTCAATACATCTATATACCGGGTATAAATCATCTGTGCTTAGTAATGCTCACCAGTGACTCACTACTTCACATGTAGTGACGTAGTCCCTTAATAGTGTAATCAGTGTTATAGAATAAAATTGTTAACAGTTAATTAATTGGGTATATTTAAGTCTATTTATTGTTTATAATACCTATTTACCAACTGTGTAATAAATTTAATGTGAGTATCATGTCCTCATTTTTTTCATATAATCTAACATTAATATTATATAATATAAATATATATTTAAGATTAGATATACAAAGTTATGTTTATATCATCATTGTATATAAGTTTATTTAAATATGATTATTTTATCTTATATAT
>JABUQX010073917.1:0-2500 GCA_015478945.1 Trachelipus rathkii | reverse complement strand
TATCCATATATAAATTAAATAGCCATGGATATATAACACATCTGTACTTCACTCCACTATGAATATATTAAACCACTAAATTTCCACTTCATTTACTCTTGCAAACATTTAATCACTATCGACATGCAGTTTTTTAATTCCATTCAGAATCCTACCATCAACTCAATATATCACTAGCAATTGCCACAGAGTTTCCCTATTAATCCTTACATACGTCTGCTGCAAGATCATAAAAATTAAATAAAATTTATTCTTCTTTCATATTCTCACTCATTTGTTTAATTGTGAAAATTAAATCTAAATATCCTCTACCACTTCTAAATACATCTTATTCTTCACCAATCAGTCCCTCAGATATTCGACGCAGTCTTTCAAACAAAATACCAGCAATATACCTTCCAAACAACGCTCAATTAACTAATTCCTTTATAGTTTCTACATTTCCCCTTGTCTCTCTTACCCTTATATAGCAGAACTATTACTGCTCTCCTCCAATACTTTGAAACTATACCCTCCACAAAGGCTTTGTTAAAAAACTTCTCTATCCAGTTAGTCACAATCTCGCTTCCATTCTTGATTGTTTCACTTGTAATTTCATCATTACTTGCTAATTTATCACTCTTTAACTTCCTAACTATATCTATTGCCACCTCCATACTAATTACCTCATCCCCAAAATACATATTTCTTCTTACACCATCAAACCCACACACATTCAATATGACCTCTTCATTACTCCCAATGTTATGGAGATTTTCAAGTGTTCCATTAATACTCTCCCACAACCATTTCTTCTGTCACGAAAGTACCATCACTATTCATTATTCTATGAAGATTCCCATTAATCTCTTTCTTAACGTTTCATACTTCTTTCCAAAGTAGTTCCTATTCCCTTGTAAGTCCACATTCATCCTTTTTCCAAACTGTTCATTAATCTCATTTTTCCTGCTATGTATTCAACTTTTAGTCTTCTTTTTATCTTCCTTGTATATTTCCATACACCTTTCTTTCGAGGCCTCATTAATGGCTTTTAGCACATTCAATCATACACCTTTTTTACTTTAAATCGCTTTATCACAACTTCATTTGACCACTAAATATTGTCATTCTTGCTTCCTACTTTAGCCCACTCACATACTTCTCTTGCTCTACTAGCAAAGTCTTCCTTCATTTGAGTTGAAATTTGTTTAGTTTCATCTTGTTCACATTCAACATAATTATTTACAAGGACTCTCACACACCTTTCCTTATGTCCCTGTTCACTTAACTTCTCACTCTTAATTCTTCCCACTTCTTCCCTTTTTTATTTCCTCTTCGTTCACTCCGCCCCTACTTAATCTTTCATAAAACCATATAATGATCTTATATTTCCATCCCCAATCGTTCATTGCTTTAACATTCATCACATACTTCAATATCTCTCTTTCTTCACCAATACAAAATTAATCATACTTTTCACTTCTCTATCATCTCTACCTACACCAACTCTATTATACGTTATGAATAAAATATATATATATATATATATATAATATATATATTATATAATACTATATATATATATATATATATATACTATATATTATATATATATTTATAATATAATTATAGTATACCCTCACAAGTAGAACAAAGTAACCTGATATTTATTCTCGTAGAATATATCTTAAAACTATTCCATCGCGGTAATATTAGTAATGTTCCTGTCAAATACTCAAAGTGTTCCATATCCTGTTCTGAGCGAATTTGATACAATGAACCCTGAAGAATGTTCCGGCCCTGCATAGCTGCTACATTACTTGCAAAAATCACTACCTTGGACACTCCCAGAGCTCACAGGAATTATTAAGAATGTATTCTTGGAAGATCCGTGATATTATTATTTTACATGTTCCCAGATGTGTATACAAAGAACATGAAAGGATCACCGTCCAGTTCTACACTGCCTGAGAATGTTCATTGGACATCCCGCGTAAGGATTGGAGACATGCGCTTCTGTCCGCCAATTCTAGCGACAATGATTCCAAATTATCTGATTTCTTACGAGTAAGTAAGACGATGAGCATGAAATGTTCTCGCCTATTGTATTATTCCTGAGAATTGTCCTTGGACATCCGGCATGGAATATTGAGAATGTTCTGGATTAGATCCTGTAATATTTCCAAGAAATATTAGAAGAAACATGAAAGAAAGTCTGTTCATTTATACTACCTGAGAAACATTTCTGTGAGTCATCCCACTTGAATTTTAAGAATGTTTCTGAACTATTATTTGGCAATGTTTCGGGAATTATTTTGTGAAATGGTCCTGCAATGTGTGGAATGTGTTTGACATTTGTTACCAATCTTCTCAATTCCATGAAAAAATTTATCCTCCGAAAAAAAAAAAAAAAAAAAAAAAAAAAAAAAAATAACAACACTTAATTATTTTGACAAATTGAATATTATAATTATTAATCTAGTACGTGTTTTTTTATTTTTAATTAATCTTTGTTTTATTT
>JABUQX010073916.1:17500-25203 GCA_015478945.1 Trachelipus rathkii | reverse complement strand
TGTTCTCAACTCCTTCTTAATTCTCGCAGAAGTTGTAGTTTTCCTGTTTGGGCATTCCACAATTCCAATGCTTTGTAAGTGTCTTATTAAAATGGATGCCTTGGCCCAGAGAACCAGCGAGGAACATTTGAAACATCCTTAGTAGGCAAGATGTTTAATGTGTAGGCAAATGTAACGGCGATGTATTAGTACTTGGCATCATGTTCTTCAAGCAATTTTCTAGCTGAAGAGGTTTTCGTTGCAGAACCTCTGTTCCACTAATTTCTCCATCTCTTCACGCGTAACCACTATCTATGCAATCGGTTCCTGTTCTTCTTCCTCTTCGTCACCCGTTTCTGCATGAGCATCCACCCGAAAGGCTGCACAGAAATTTGCACCGTTATCTGTTGTAATGCAGACAACCTGAAGATAATTTTTTTTTTAATTTAATTGTTTCCTTATTAATTTGGAGTTTTATTTTTTTTTAGTATTACGTTATCATTTCATATTGGTTTTAACTGACCTTATGCTCAATGCCAAATTGTTGATTAATATCCGGGATATTGTTAGCAAGAACTGTGCTGGTCTGAGAAACAGATAACTCTCTACAGGCAAGGACAGCCTTCTCTCTCTTCAAAGTATTTAAAAAAAACCAATGAAAAATCATTCCAAAAAACTCACTGTTTGTTTTTCCAGTCAACTGTCTGCGGTTGTGGCCACATAACTGACCTTACTGATAATGGTGGTTAAATCAGCCTTCCCTATTATGCATATGACAATAAGACCCTCATACACTTTCTTATGGAGAGGAGATGGAATCAGAGTTCAGGTAGGACAGGAATTCGACAAAGAAATCAGACTCCACAATGTGAAATAGGCCCAATGTCATGTAGCAGAAACCTAGAAGCAAAAATATTTGATGAAATATTAATGACCAAATGAAACCTTGTATTTCAAATTCGAAAAATTTTTGTATGGACTGTATTCTGTTAGTTTTTTAACCTGTTAGTTGTTACACCACTTATAGTTTAACCTGTACTTAAAACACTTACTTATAAAGCACTCAAGAGCTCTATTATGTTTAAATATTTTCGCGACATAGACTGGAGAATGATGGTCTGACGCTTTTTACTGGGTGTCTCACTGTCTGTTGAGCAGCTCCGGCCCGTTTTGACCCTTCTTCAATTGAGTACAAAGCTCCTTGTGCAAAGAAGGATGTTTCGAAAAAAAAGTTACAAAACTAAAATCCTTATTCATGAAAATAAAATATGTGAAATATTTAATGGTTGAATTTTAAAATTAAAAAGAAATAAAATTCAAATGAAAAGTATCGGTGTAAGTTACTTACGATCAAGTAGTGCGATTTCAAGCTATGTGTTGATTTAATGTCAAAGCTGAAAGTTTTATTTACATTGGGAGCTTTCAATCTTTCCCTTGTACATCACTCTATTGCCCTCAATATACTCTTTCTTGCTCTTGACAGACCCAAAGTACTTGATAAGATCTGGCCATAGGCAGGGCTGCGGAGCCGGGAGCCGGAGCCGCAAGGTTTTGGGTGGAGCCGGAGCCGGAGTCGAAACTTTTTAAGGGATTGGAGCCGGAGCCGGAGTAGAAATTTTGGGGACCTGGAGCCGGAGCCGAAATTTTAGGGGGACCTAGAGCCGGAGCCGGAGTCGGAGCCGCAAAAAAAGAGTAAAATTAAGTAATTATTAATAACTGAAAATAAAATACTTTTGTCGGCAATCTTTGTTTAGAATCTTTCTCAGAACTGAAGATCTGATATTTAAAGCTAGGAGTGCTCTTTGTGAACTAGGACTTAAAATGAATAACACGTGTTTATCGAACAGAAATCTGGGTCGGAGTCAGATAGTTCAGCAGTTTCAGGAGTCCTCCCTTGTAGAATTTTGTCAGATGAAGATGAAGAAGTCAAATTTGACAGAAAATGGGAAAAATTGGAGCATGCAGAAAAGTGATTGAAAAAACTAAAAAGACAATCTACTAGTAAAAGACATTCAACCTAAATATTTTCTAGAAAAATAAAAGGTAGAATTCCATAAGTCATTAGATGGAATAATGAAAATCGACCGGAAATCAAAGTTAACAGTTAAAGAGGCAATCAATTGCTATCCTAAAATTTTGCAAGATGCCGCTTGCACAATAACGGCTTTGTCTCCCATTCAAGTGAATGTTGAGAACTTATTTTCTCCTTTAAAAATAATAAAATCGGATCTAAGGACATCGTTAAAGGAGGATTTTATTGATAATGTTTTATTTTTAAGAACAATTGTTTCGAACAGGGCTGCGGAGTCGGAGTCGGAGTCGTGGAGTCGGAGTCGTGGAGTCGTGCAATTTTCCAGGGTCGGAGTCGGAGTCGGAGTCGAAAATTCCTGTGCAAGTGGAGTCGGAGTCGGAGTCGAAAAGTCCTGTGTAAGTGGAGTCGGAGTCGGAGTACGGAGTGAAAATTTATGGAAATATTATTATTATTATTATTATTGTATGATTTTGATGCTTTTTCAAGCCTCCTGAAAGTATTTCTTTCAAAAGAGGAATTTTCTTTAAAATTATTCTTGAATAAAATAAAACAATTGATTTTAGTATTATTATTATTATTATTATTATTATTATTAATTATTATTAATTATTATTATTATTATTATTATATTATTATTTTTATTATTATTATTATTTTTATATTATTATTAATTATTAATTAATTTAAATTATATTAATTTTAAGAAAGGGTAGTTTCATTTTGTTTTTTGCAAATTTTGCAATATATATATATATATATATATATATATATATATATATATATATATATATATATATATATATATATATATATATATATATATATATATATTATATATATATATCATCTTCCTCTTTTTCCCCAAGACTGGGGTAAGGTGCATGACATGCATCGGAAAAGAAAAGTAGTATGACACAAGTTGAAAAGAAAGTCCAGCCTTACCTCCCCCTCTATACCTATTAGTGAGAACTCGTCGCAGACAGAAAATCCACTCTAGATCTTCATACGACCGCGACGGACCCTCACTATGGCATATCGTCAGTGTAGGGTTCATCTCTTGGCCCAGGTGGGCCACAACCATGCCCCTCTCACAAAACCAAGCAATTCTCTCCTATCATGCACCTTTCTCTCGCCTCTGCCAAACTCACATTTCTCTCCTGCAGACATTCGGTTACTGACTCAATCCATTTTTTCTTCGGTCTCCCAGCCAGTCGATTCCCAACACATTCAAAACTATACATCCACTTAACCAACCGACTATCATCATCCTTTCCACATGACCAAACCATCTCAACGTACTTTCATTTATTCTCTCATTTATCCCTTTCTTCACACCACACAACTCTCTCTAATACGTTCATTCCTCATTTTATCAATTCTTCTCACACCTAACACGCCCCTAAAATTGTCCATCTAACACATTGACTTTAGATCTATACCTATTATTCCAGACCATAATCTCACTACTATACATTAACAAAGGTAACAACATACCCCCATAAAAGCACCTAGCTCATTCCAGACATAGTCCTTTCACTTCCACCAACGATTTAATTGCACCAGCCACCTTCCTGCCATTCACAACTTTCCTACTACACTCTGCATCATCCGTTCCCTTTTCATCCAACATAATCCTAAATATTTAAACTCAGAACACTTGTTCCAGCTGTTTCACCACTCTAACATAACTTAACACCGAAGACTGTCCTCACTCACACCATAACCTTACTTTGATCTACGTTAACTTTCAAGCCCCTCCTTTTACACACCCTACCAAATCTCTCTACCAATCCTCTCAAACTCTATTCAGATTCACCACACCAAATCAAATTATCCGCATATAATAGGTAGCGCACCCTCCACTCACCTCCATTCTCCATCATTCTAACACCATTTCCTGCCACCCCCATCTTTAATTCTTTCATAACCCCATCCATATACAAATTGAATAACCAAAGAGACATAACACATACCTGCCTCACTCCGCTATTAATATTAAACCTATATATATATATATAATATATATAATATATATATATATATATATATATATTATATATATATAATATATATATATATATATATTATATATAATATAATATATATTATATATATAGTATATATATATATCGACAAGTGAGCCGGAGTCGGAGCGGAGTCGGAGTCGGAGTCGGGTCGAAAAATTTTTGTTTTGAGTGAGTCCGGAGTCGAGTCGGAGTCGACAATTTTGTTTAAGTGGAGTCGGAGTCGGAGGTCGGAGTCGAAAATCCAAATTTGAATTTAAGGAGTCGGAGTCGGAGTCGGAGTCGAAAATTTATTTTACGACTCCGGAGGGAACCGACCGGGGGCCCCCGGCCCCGGCCAACCCCGGCCCCGGCCCGGCCAAAAATCAGGAAAAACGGGCTTAACTGTAAATTTAGAATTAATAAAAAATCCGTAAACCAAACTTTTGGAACTAATTTTTTATTCCATTACTCTTGTTATAATCGATGCAAAATGTATAAACATACCTAACATATAATCAATTTTTTTTTTGTATTTACTATGATTTCAAATTAAAATTGAGGCCAAATTATAATTTTTCCGAGTTTTACATAAAAATATTCGAAATTTGATATAATCAAACGAATTCGGAAAAGGAAATAATATATAATTGTTAAAATATTAATGTAATTATTTATTTAAAAGTAAATATCTTCAAGGAAATCAAATATTTTCCGAAATCTCTTTTCAAAATACTATTAATTTTAATTGAATTAATATATTATATATATATATATTTCATATATAAATTATAATATATATATATATATATATATATATTATATATATAATATACTATATATATATATATATTAATAATATATATTATATATTATTATATATATATATATATATATATATACTTTAGAGAGGAAGCCCCTTGATTCTTTTTTTAAAGTGTTGTGCTTTACTGTCACTTCATTTTATTACTTAATGTACACAAATTAAAAACATTGTTAAAGACACTTTTTTTTTAAATGAAATAAATTTTAAAAATGAAACTAATTTTCGTCCTCGACACGCGAGACCTCTTCAGGCTAAGAGAACTGGATTTCTTTCTTGATCTTCATAGTTTTCAGTGTGTTTTCAGTTGGTCTTGCTATTTCCTCATCGGTGTTGTTTGAAATATTTTGTGGTTTTCAGATATCTTTTGTATAAAATCTTAATTCTTAACTTCACCGGGAGAAATGCTATTGGAGTTTTACTAATTATAAATGCAAACAGGATTCCCATGATTTTGCGATGGTTCGTGTGATTGATATTTCTGATCTTCTTTATATTGTTGATATTGATAGAGTGGCCTGTGTTACGCCTATGACTTGTTAAAGCTGAATTTATGCTGTCCTTGTGCAGGTCATCTGTATGTTGATTTTTTCTTCTTTGCAAATCTATGGTTTCACCTATATATGTTTTATTGCAAGTATTGCAGGGGATGTGATATATACAGCTTTGGGGGAGATTTTCTTTTCGCGGTTTGGGGGTTTGAGAATGTTTTTTAAGCTGATGTTATTTGATGGAATAAGGGTAATATTTTTTGGTAATATTTGTTTTATACGAATAAAATGGTAATTGAGGAATTGGTAAAAAGGAGGTGTTGCTATTTTCGGGGGAAAGGTCCTATAGTACCTCTTTTTTGCTTGTTAAAATGCTTTTGTGATAAAAATCAGGATAGTTAAAGTGATTTGAAAGTATTGTGGATGTATTTAGTTTCTTGTGCTAGAAGAGGGGGAGAGCATATACGAAAAGCACGGAGAAATAGAGATGAAAGAACAGCTAATTTTGTGTTTGGGGAATGATTAGATAGCCAATGTATATAGTTTGGTGCGAATGTTGGTTTTCTATATATAGTAAATTGGCAAGTGGATTGTTATTCCAGTGATTAAGGTATCAGGAAGGATAGAGTTGTTGGAAGGCATTTCTATCGTATACTGAACTGAAGGATGAATAGAGTTAATATAGTTTAGGACATCATTAGGGTTGGTGTTGTGAGGGAGGGAGACAAAAATATCATCTACATATCTAATCCATAAACTATTGTTTAATAAAGGGTGGGGTAAAATATGATAAAATTCTGTTAGTTCCATATATAAGTTACTGAGTATGGGAGACAGTGGGGATCCCATACTCAGGCCGAAAGTTTGTTTGTAATATTTGCCATTAAAATGAAAGAAATTATGTTGTAATGAGAGATTAATGAGATGTTTTAATATATGAAACGAGAAGGCCAATCTCTCATTACAACATAACTTCTTTCATTTTAATGGCAAATATTACAAACAAACTTTCGGCCTGAGTATGGGATCCCCACTGTCTCCCATAATCAGTAACATATATATGGAACTAACAGAATTTTATCATATTTTACCCCACCTTTATTAAACAATAAGTTTATGGATTAGATATGTAGATGACATTTTTGTCTTCCCCCTCACAACACCAACCCTAATGATGTCCTAAACTATATTAACTCTATTCATCCTTCAGTTCAGTATACGATAGAAATGCCTTCCAACAACTCTATCCCCTTCCTCGATACCTTAATCACATGGAATAACAATTACTTGCAATTTACTATATATAGAAAACCAACATTCGCACCAAACTATATACATTGGCTATCTAATCATTCCCCAAACACAAAATTAGCTGTTCTGTCATCTCTATTTCTCCGTGCCTTTCGTATATGCTCTCCCCCTCTTCTAGCACAAGAAACTAAATACATCCACAATACTTTCAAATCACTTTACTATCCTGAGTTTTTCATCACAAAAGCATTTAACAAAGCAAAAAAGAGGTCCTATAGCACCTTTCCCCCGAAAAATAGCAACACCTCCTTTTTACCAATTCCTCAATTACCATTATATTCGTTAAAACAAATATAACCAAAAAATTAACCCTCATTCCATCAAATAACATCAGCTTAAAAAAACATTCTCAAAACCCAAAACGAAAAGAAAATCTCCCAAGCTGTATATATCACATCCCCTGCAAAACTTGCATAAAACATATATAGGTGAAACCATAAATTTGCAAGAAGAAAAAATCAACATACAGATGACCTGCACAAGGACAGTATAAATTCAGCTTAACAAGTCATAGTCGTAACACAGGCCACTATACCATTCCCACGCTTATAAAGATCTTCGTCAATATCAATCAAACCATCGCAAAATCATGCAATCATTGGGCATTAATCCAAGTAACAACTACAATCAGCATCCCGGTGAAGTTTAAGATAGATTTTATACAAAATGATATCTGAAAACATCAAAATATTCACAACCCATGAGAAATATGCAAGACCAACTGAAAACACACTTGAACTGATGAAGATCAAAAAAGAAATCCAGTCCCTTAGCCCGAAGAGGTCTCGCGTGTCGGGAACGAAAAATTAGCTTTTCCTTTTTAAAAATTTATTTCATTAAAAAAAAAAGTGTCTTTAACAAGTTTTTAATTTGTGTACATTTAGTAATAAAATGAAGTGACAGTAAAGCATAATACTAAAAAGAATCCAAGGGCTTCCTCTCTAAAGTAAATATATCAACGACAAATAGTTCTTAATTATATATATATATATATATATACTATATAATATATATATATATATATATATATATATATATATATATATATAATATTATATTATTAT
>JABUQX010073916.1:0-15000 GCA_015478945.1 Trachelipus rathkii | reverse complement strand
TGGAGCAAAATTCCTTATCTTAAAGAATGCATAGTTAGCATAGGATAATTTGCTAATAAGACTATTTATGTTCTTTGAAAGAAAGCTTGTCATCAAGGATAACACCTAATAACTTGGCAGACGACAGCCGATTTATATTTATTTCTTTTGCTCTTACATTTAGTTGAACAGGGTTCTTTTGATTTGTTATTACTAGGTAATTTGTTTTTTGTAGATTTAGGGAGAGTCTGTTTGCCTCTACCCATGTTATAATGTTTTTTAATTCATTATTTACTTTTTCGTTAAGTGTGTTTATATTACGATATGAACGTATTGTGTTCGGTCAGATAAGTATGACTGAAACTATTGTAGCGAACCATTAATGATACCAAGTCTCTCTAATTTGCTTATGAGTATTTTGTGTGGAACTACATCATGCTTTTGAGAAATCTAAAAGTAAGAGTACAGATGTTTGTTTTTCATTTAGTGCTTTGCATAGTTTTTCATTAAGGAATATCAGAGCATCGTCTGTGTTGCGGTTTTTGGTGAAACCAAACTGATTTTGTGAGAGAAGCCCATTTTCACACAAATAATAGTAAGTTGAGCTGGACTAATTTTCAAAGATTTACCAGTTTGTATGTAGGATTGAAATCAGACGAGAGTTTTTCGGAAGGAAGGTGTCAGAGCTCTTGGGAACAGGGGTAACTTTTGCGATTTTTAATTCAGTTGGATAATGATGTAATTCAATTGAATTGTTAATAATAATAATAATAATAAATTATTATATATATATATATATATATATATATATAATATATATTTATATATATTATATTATATATATAAATATATATATATATATATATATATATATATATATATATATATATTTATATATATATATATATTTTATATATATATATAATATATATAATATATAATATATATATATATATATTATTAAGAAATTGCAATACTGCAATTAAATTTGAATTTGTAAATACCCCCCTGATATTTTCACCATGCTGGGATTCGATCCTGGACCCTAGCAGATGAGCGGGCAAGCGTTTGACCACTACGCCACGACGAGACAAAAAGAAGAACCCGAGAATATTTCTACTGTCCAAGCAGAGCATTACTACGTGTTCTTCCCGCTCGCACTCGGGCGTAGGGCCAAACAGGTTATAGCAGGTTATTGCATTTCTTATGTATATATTGACCCCCGGTTCTTGGTATTATTATTCACCATGCGCGGTACCCTGTTTGGCCCTACGCCCGAGTGTGAGAAAGATTCTCGGGTTCTTTTGTCTCGTCGTGGCGTAGTGGTCAAACACTTGCACGCTCATCTGCTAGGGTCGCAGGATCGAATCCCAGCATGGTGAAAATATCAGGGGTATTTACATATATATATATATATATATATATATATATATATATATATATATATATATATATATTATATATATAATATATTATAATATATATATATATATATAATATATATATATATATATATTATATATATAATATTAATAAATATATATATTATATATATATATATATATACTATATATATAATATATATATATATAATATATATATTATATAATTATATATATATATATATATATATATATATATATATCGCCCAATTTGTCTGCTTAAGATTTTTTGAAAACCAATGTTTTTTCCCCACTTTTGTTTATCTCTAACTTGCGGCACTACCACTCCTTTTTGTCCTAGCTGAATAGGTTTGTCCTGATCATTTGCAATTCTGCGAATAACATCAACCTTCCTTAACTCAGTTTTTGGAAGAATTTAGACTTGTATATAGGAAATAGGATTAATACTTTTCATTAAAAACAATGAGACTATGTATTTCTTCAATATTCGGACTTTGTCGAGATCATCAGCAATGTAGATATCTTGTCAAAATCTCTCGATTCTCTACTGGGAAATATTGAATTATTAGAATTGTCAGCAGGGATAGGGTTTGAAGATGATGCAGAATGGAAATTTCAGGGATTACTTTAAGAATGTCAAGTGAGATGTGAATCTAAAAGAGAAAATCTCTTAGTAATCTGTCCATGAGGATGAGATGAAATTGAAGGAATAAATTGTCCAGGAGTATCTCTCATACCAACACTATTTTCATTTATTAAATCCACAACCTTATTTATTACCAAGTTGTTTGTCAATAGTTTGTCGTATTTTTTTAGGATAACAATCAGATTGTGAATTTGATTCAGCTGGATCAACGATGTCTTCATATCGATAGGAATGTTTTCAGCTTTAGAATTCTCAAAATTCGGGAGAGAACTTCCACTTAAAACGAAATCCCTACTTTGATTTGCAAATGAATTACGATTGTCTGAAGAATCTTTACGTGATTCTGTGATAAGTGTAGTGTCATACCTTAACACATTGACTGCCACGGGTAAATCAACAGTGCACAGGCCATTCGTTAAGATTTTTGTATTTTTAGGTAGGTTATGATTAATGAAATCATATTGATGCAGACAGTGATGATGTGTGACATCATCATTGTCTGCTGCCATGTATTTGTTTCAAAGTAAGCTATTGTCTTTTCCACACTAAATAATAAACAAGTGTTGAATTATAATACGAATTAATAAATAATATACATAGAATTAACAACCCAAAGATATAATCAAGATAGCTAATATTATAACCAGAAATGATAAATAGATAAGAAAAATAAGGTCGAGAGCAAGCAAGGAAGAAGATATAAGGGATATATTGGAGAAAGAAGAAGAAATACATAACATATTACTTATTATATTTATATAAAGACTCGGCACAGGTAAAAAATATTTGACGTGATAGGACAATACTGCCATACATGACAACCTAACAACATGGCACAACATTAACATTTTTATAAATATAATTCATCCATTGTCTTAACCATCATCGTACTTGTCTCTCAGAAAATAATCATCATAATTATTATAATCTCCATTGTTATAAGTATAAACTATAACTATCTACAGTATATATAAAATTACAGATAAGGTTAATCAAAAAAATAGATAGAGGTCTTTAATGAGTGTAATATTCATACAAAGTGCATTATGACTTGTATGATTCTCATCAGTTCGCGCAACCTGCTAAATAAATTAAAATGTGTGGTGACGAGATTAGATAATTGGAGTATGTCCAGTGTTCTCTGGAAAGGAAAGGATTATGAGGAAGTGGGAGAGAAAGGTGAATGATTGGCGGAATTGATCAAAAGTGAGACAAAAAGACAATAATAAAATTATATTGAGGGAATGGAAGCAAAGAAGGTACAAAGAATATAATATGAGTAAGTCTATCAACAGAGGAGGAGTAAAGTTAATTTTGGCAGCTTTGGATAATAGGTACAAGGTTGGATAACTTTCTGGCGCGCTTCAACATTGTTTTAAAATTGTGTTAAAAATTTAATTGCTTATAGGTAGAAAGTTGTGAAGGAATATGTGATTCGTTATGAAAAAGTAAGTAATGTGTGTGTGAATGCGTAAACATTAAATTAGGGAGATTAAAAGCAGTAGGAAAAATAAAAGGGAGCGCATTTAGTTGATATAACCAGCACAAGATTGAAAAAGTGGAAGAACAAAATATAAAAGAAATGTTGGGACTATGATTTTATTCATTGAATCATATACCAGCTAAACTAAGAGAATATTTGAAAGACATAAAACGGAGAGTGAGATACAAGAGAAAGAAAAGGAAAAAGAAGAAATGGAGGTAAGAATAGACAAAGTTATATAATGAAATGACAGGGGCAGTGTATAAGAGGAAGAGGAGAAAGCAATTAGAAATTGAGAAGGAACAAGGTGGCATATGAGAAAATATTAAGGTATAAATTTAGAGGACACAACAGAAGAAATAAAGAAGAGACAAAAAATTATTTGAAATGGAAGAAAGAATACAATTATAAGTGTGGAGGAATAGGCCATAAGGGTGGGAATGTTGTAGTAAGATTAGATGTCGCATTGAAAGATGGCATATGCGAGGATTTTGAAGATCAAATTTTGTGTCTTTAGGGTGAAAGAAAAGGACATGGATCCAGACAGTGTCAAACAAGTTGTGAGAGGAATATTACCAAATGCCAATGATGCGCAAATGGGACATGAGGAAAACATGTGGTGTGGAACGAGAAGAAGGAACACAGAAACGAATTAAAAAGAGAAGAAAGAGAATATCTATCTAAATGAGCTGAATGGAAGAAAGAAGAAAGAAGAAACAATGAAGAACAAATAGATGGAGTTTGAAGGCTATTGACTTATTTAGAAAAAGATCTAATAGTATGTTATGAAAATAAAAATAAAATTGACATTAAGGGGAGAGTTAAATAAATAAAAGAAATCAGGGAAAATGTCGAAAAAGGAAAAAAAAAAAGGAAACGGAAGAAAGAAAGAATGATCAAGAAAACCGAAAATAATAACAGAGTGAGAGACAAAATAGAAAAGATACAAAGGGTGAGTCACGCAGATGATTATAAATGGAGAATAGCATATAGTTATGTGTGGATGTTGTAGGAAGTAAGGAATTACAACAAAAGGTTAACACTGGGAAAGGTACGAGTCAAGCAGGCAAGTGAAATAGTGAGTATCCAAAAAATGGATATGTGAGGAACACAATGATGTGGAAGAGATTAAACTCGGAAAAGAAATCGGAAACAAGATCAAAATGTAAGTGCAAAGATTGACATAGATGTGGGAATTAATGTGAGAAACATGAATTTGGGAGTGGAATGAAATATAGATAATAATGTATTCTGAATAGAAATGAGAGTTGTGTGAGTTAAGTGATGTTTAATATGTTTTGTTCTGATGTTTGAAAAAGATTAGGGGGATGAAAGAGATGGAAGAGAGTGGTGTGAGATTGATGCAGACATTGATGATATGTGACATCATCATTGTCTGCTGCATGATTTGTTTGTCTCTGCAGGTGCATAATTGTCTTTACTTAGTAGTAATATAAAAGTTGTTGATAATATAATAACGAATTAATAAATAATATACATAGAATTAACAACCCATAAGATATAATCAAGATAGCTAATATTATAACCAGAAGATGGATAAACAGATATAGAAAATAAGGGAGAGCAACATAGAAGAAGATATAAGGGATATTATTGGAGAAAGAAGAAATACACATATTTATTATTATATTTATTATAAAGACTCGACAGGTAAAATATTTGACGTGATAGGACAATACTGCCATACATGACAACCTAACAACATACTATTAACCCATTAACATTTCTATATATATATTCATCGTCTATTGTCTTATACCATCATCGGCTACTGTCTCTCAGAAGAAGTCACTATCAAGAAAGACATCAGGTAAATTGATAAATATTAACTTATCTAAAGTATAGTATATAAATTACAGATTAGGTTAATAAGAAATAAATAGATAGAGGTCTAGTGAGTGTAAGTATTCATACAAAGTTCATAATTGCTTGTATGAGTTTCATCACATATGGTAGCTGAAATTCGTAAAGGTACAAAGTATTTACCGAGATCTTTAACTTTTAAGGTTTCAATCTTTTTTTTTTTTTTAGTTTCACCCGCAGCCGTGTCACTCATATGTGTGTGACATCGGTCATTTCAAACACATAAGTAAGACATGTCGCACTCATATGTGTGACAGGCCATGTCTCACACACATATGTGCGACATCTTTTTTTCTTATTTTTTCTTGTTCTTTTTACATTTCCTATAATTTTCAGAGCTAAAATACGTAAAATAATTAAATATTAAAAATTATTAAAAATGAACAAAAGAAAGCAACTGTTTTACGATGAAATTGTGTCCGAACTTCATCGACAGCTTGAAGAAGAATCTGATATTGATGATTCAGATGTGGACCCTCATTACGAACCTTCTTTCGAAGGATTTAGTTCGGGTGAAGATGAAGATTTAGTCGTTATAGAACAAGCCATTCAAGATTGGTCTTTTGAAGAGCAAGCAGAAAATGAAGAACTGTTTGACGATGTTCCTATCTGGAAAGAATGCACTGGTAATAACCAACGCTTTCCCTTTAGTGGGAGAAGCGGAGTAAATATCGATTTGCCTATTGACTTTACACCATTTGATGCTTTCTCTTTATTTCTTGATGAAAGCATATTGGATCTTCTGGTTGATGAAACAAATTTATATGCTAGACAAATGATTCAGAGAGGAATTGACACACCAAAATGTCGACTGAACAAGTGGGAGGCAACATCAAAGCAAGAAATGAAAAAGTTTTTTGGGCTCATAATGTGGATGGGACTTCTCAGAGACTGATGAAAATATAGATGAAAATGGGAGAAAAACAAGAATGCGATGCAAGGGGTGCTATGAAAAAGTCATGAAAGAAAAAGGAAGAACAGTGACAAGAACCAAAGCAAAGAATGTTTAAACCTTCTGTGATGGCTGTCCAGGAAAGCTCTACTTATGCCAAGACTGCTTTGAAAACATTCACGTCACAGGAAATTGAGGAATTTACTTAGCATAGGCTAATGAACATCAGTCACAGTACAATTGAGCGGGTATTTACTTTTCATCGGCTAATCAATTTTTTTTTTTATTTTTACCTTTTTTTTTTTTATTTATTTAATATTAAAAAAAAAAAAAAAAAAAAAATGGTGTACCATCACTTAAATGGCTCCCCGTGCCGGTAAATGGATTCATATGCTTATGGTTATATATATATATATATATATTATATATATATATATATATAGTATATAGTATATATATATATAAATAAAGCTATAAGTAAGTCATCAAAGTCTTCAAATTATACTCGACAGAGGGATATACTTATAACATTTTAATTTAATAATATCAGACACATGAACGTTAACGAATAGAAACAAAAGACCGTAACAGACGATCGGATAAAGAATCTATGTGCATAGGATGAGGAAAATTAATAAAATAACGACAGAATTATGAGAAATTCGCTACAATTTCTTGTTGTTAACTGACGCGCATTAATATGGTTTCCGAGGGCATATTTCCGGGAGTTGTTGACGATGCATTGAGTAATGGAGAATCTAAGCTTGTCCGAAATCCAAAATCATGCCCTGCATTTACTTACAATGCGGTTGGAAATTGTGATAAAAATAGATTCAGGTTATGGGTTTTTCGACTCTTATTATTAAATATAACGGCAGTGATTCCCATTTCATTTACATCACCAATATGGGAATGAGAAGTAGAATCATCAGTAGAAACTTTTGAAGTATTTTACTCACCCCAATATAACTGTCAAAATTACCTAATCTAGATGCCGCACTGGTATTATAGGTCTTGGGGGATTTGTTTTACTTTTATATGTGGAGGTAATTCTATTTCTGAAAAGGTTTTCACTTAAGGGACCCTCCTGAAAGATATATGTAGATTATTCAGAAATTCTTTGCGTAACATCTAAACTACTAAAGACATAGGAACTCACACGATACCATGTGACTACGTCGTACTGCTCATATTCATGTAACAAGCCTGACTCCGCTCATCTCTTGCTTAGGCCCGCCGAAACTTCTAGATGTATCTTGCGCTCCGGAGTTGTGGCGAGAGTTGGTTATTCACTTCGCGTCCTGCTCTCGCGGCTCCCGTTATCCTGGACCTTTTCATTCTATTCGCTTGCGGTTTGAAGATTTCCTGATTTTTCTGTTCGCCTGACAGACCTTCGCCATCCAACGGACTATGTGAACATGCGAGTTACCTAGACGCCCTCAAAGCTATGCGGGGATGGAGCGCCTTGGCCCTGACGGCATCTCCTTTAAGATGCTTCGACATGCTCATCCATCTGCCACGCCTTCCTTCTCGGCTATATACAATAGAATATATGGGTGGAAGGGGTCTTCCCTCCTGTCTGAGTCTACTGCATATATTGTCCCCTTCTCCCAAACCTGGAAGGATCCGACTTGCTTCCGATAACATTCGCCACTATTCAGTTAACCTGCTGAATACATCGTAAAAGCTCATGAGAATTGGGTGGCTTCCCGTCTTGTTCTCACGTTGAAGTCAAACTCCCATGATTTTCCGGAATACCAATTTGGTTCTTCGGTCGCCATCGCTCGACTCAGGATCCTCTCTTTCGTTGGATCACGACATTCGTGGAGTCTGTTGCTTCCAACAAAATGACCCTGGGCGTCTTCTTTGACCTCGAAAGGCGTATGACAGCACGTGGGTGGTTTTGCGGAGCCTCCACTCATTGGGACCTTAGGGGGCACTCCCCTATTCCTTCAGTTGATGATTGTCGGACGTTCGTTTCAGGTCGTTTGTGGTGCCACGCTGTCGAGGTGTTTTGTCTGATGACGAAGGGTTGCCGCAGGGGCTCCAGTGTTCGGAGGCGTGTGCTTTCCAGCTATTGGTTTTCTGGTGTTGTCATTCCATCCCGCCTCAGGCGCTATGCTCTCATTCTACTCGCTCTGCACTCTTTGCCCTGTACCATCTCTGGTGGTCATAATTCCTTGTATGAACGTCAACTTTAAGGTTCCATACGATAGGGTTTCCTTTAGGTTGCTCTGGTGCGCGTGGCTTTACATTTCCACGTCGAAAAACTACGGCCGTGCTTTCCGGAAAAATCCTCAGTCAGTAGGGGTCGCCTTACAATTGCACTCACAGTTAAAGTCTCTATGCGCTCCACTATCCGTGTTGGAGCACGAGGTGCCGGAGATTCCTGCGGTCTGTTGCTCGATTAGCGCCTTACGTACCTTCCTTATTACTTTCTCCTCGAAGCTAATTGCCGCGTTTCTTTGGATCTCTTACGGTCACCTCACCCTACCAAGCACTTGGGTTGGGTGACACAGAAAACATCTCACCTATACATCATGCTGGTGCGGACCAAACTGGACTATTGTGCCCATTTACTGGGCAGACCTTCCAGTCCTACCTCCGCCTTCTTGACCCCATTCAGGACTGAGGGTCGGCGAATTGCCACGGCGTGCATTACCGTTCCTCTCGAGGGAAAGCTGGAGGTGTGGAGGCTCGGCGGTGATGCCCCTATCCTGCGGAGGAGCAGCTCATGTGCTCGCTGTTCATTCGTCTTCAGGTTCCATACCGTCGTCGGCCTTGGACACCTATAATAGAGCGTGTCCGTCACAACCTTCTTATTGGCCATTGGCTGGGGTTGTTACTTCCATCTTCGCTTCCTCGACCTTGCTCAGCGAGCGGTCATGCATTTTGATTTTACCTCTACCCGTTCACAGTGGGGTCTCTCCGCCTCCTGCTCTCATGCAGTGGGATCCAGTCTTATTGCATAAGTCGGAGCGCACCAGTGCTGGTGAGGATTCCTTTGTGTATCTCACGCGGAGGTCCATAGCGACCTCTATAGCAGTTTTCACCGATGTTTCAAAGACGGCTGAAGGGTGTGGGAGCTTCAGCTTTCTTTCCCCACATCACTGTCTCCCATGCTCTTTGGCCCTATTAGCTTATTTTTCAGCTGAACTTATAGCTATGTCCATGGCGGTGAAAAGATCCGTACCTTCGCCCGTGGGGTAATTATACCATCTTTCGGATTCTGGAGGGCTCTCCAGTCGTTGCTTGACCGGTCAACCCGGTAACCCGTATGGTCTGTGCCATTCAAACAGCCCTCTGCTTGTTACCAGGCGCAAGCACCACAACATTGAGTTATGTTGGGTTCCCTCCCATGTGGGTGTTTCTGGCAACGAACGGGCCGATGGAGAGAGGGAGGCCAAACGGGCGGCTGCACACTGGGTGTCGGTGCCCGTACTTTCCTCCAGCTGTTGCGCCTGGGCCATTTCCCTGCTACTGATTTCTCCACCTCTTTTGCGTCGGGGCTTCCTCTCTGGATGGCAGTCATGTTGGCGGAGGAGGCTCGTGGCGCCAAACTTCGGATTGTCAACCCTGCTTGGCCGGTCGTCTTCATTTTGAAGTGACGAAGCAGCTGACCTTTGCGGTTTGCGGTTAGATAAAAAGGTCCACTTTTATGACCTTTGTGGTTTGTGGTTAGATAAGAGAGGTTCGAACCTTGGCTGTTACTACTTGCCACTTGTCCTCTGAGTGTACGTTAATTCTTTGTTGGATTGGCGTTGCCATCTCGACTCCTTTGCGTTGAGCAAGTTTTTCCTGACGTGCTAACCTTATCCCTCTCTCAGCATCCTTAGGCTACGATTACGAATCATCTCATTTTCGAAGTGATCGCATTTTTGCCTTCCTCTTGGACCTGAACATCTTGTATAAGATCTAACCATCTCAGCCATGTTCCTCTTTCGTTTTGTTAGGATTTCCCCTGTCGTTATAGTTTGACTAACACGCTCTAAAGACATAGGAAAATCACACGATCCATGTGGTCTTACTGCTGATATATCATTAACAAGCAACTCTGATAATTTTCAGTTTTTTTATTAATATGGGGTTGCTACAAGCAATTTAATTTCAGAAATATTAATCTCCTCCTATTTCAAATACACCTGCAGAGAATTTTAGAGTATTTTCAGTATTCCTAGTTTCTAAAATCAACCTAGTATGATTGCTTTTAAAAAGCTACTTCTGGTTTTCATGTGATTTCTTCACTTCACCCAATATTATTTCATCTTCACTGACCATGGAATGATCTCTGTTCAACAAAAGAATCGATTGAATCTGTTCTCTCATATGTGATTTAACCGTGTTCTGATAATACTTATGGGTCCAACCTCCTTGAGGAACTATATTAAAAAGTTTTTAACCTTTCAGAAGTTCAAAACGCATTCATCCATATATATTTTTAAATGTGGATTTATAAAATATTTATGAAGTTCTTTAAGCTTGAGAACAACTTCTTTATCTGCACCCGTTTGTGTGACTATTTTATGAATCAGCTTTTCAACAAATGGAGCGTAAGCTCTGGGAGACCGGATCTTTTCATCATCTTTTGAATTAGAAATTTTTAAAGGAAGGCAATTTCTAAAGTTAAAAAAATAATTTTATATAACTAGATCTTCAATATTTACATAAGATCTTCAATATTTACATCTATATGATTATAAAACCTTTTTATTTAATATAAAAATTAGCCAAAGCGTATATATAGTAAATATATATATATATAGTATATATATAAGAATATATAATAGTATATAATAATATATATATATATAGATGATATGGATATATATATATTATAATATAATATATATATTATTAATATATATATATATAAAGTATATATATATTATATATATATATATATATATATATGTGCGAAAAATACACTTATTTTAGACGTTTCGTATTTAATTTTAATGCATTTTCAATGTCAAAAATAGAATGAACAAATAAAGTTAAAAATATAAATTACAAATTACAGTTGTTTCCCAAAGACAGATATGTAGGCCAAACCAGCCTACAGATTAAAATGTGGGCCTTCAGCTCTGATGGCATTCCTCTCGTATTTTTGAAGGAGCGTTCTTCTCACCAATGATTCAGCTTCAGAGATCATTCCGATT
The DNA here is from genome assembly GCA_015478945.1 of Trachelipus rathkii. Classification (NCBI taxonomy): domain Eukaryota; kingdom Metazoa; phylum Arthropoda; class Malacostraca; order Isopoda; family Trachelipodidae; genus Trachelipus; species Trachelipus rathkii. The sequence goes on along the minus strand of JABUQX010073916.1, from coordinate 3,554 downwards.
TTACTAAACGCCTATATCCATTAATAACTTTACTATCCTCCAACATGTTTCTATTTACGAAGAACTTAAAATTTTAGAGTAGAGTCCTTGTACATAAAAACCTTTATTATCCATAATTCTTCTTTTTCTGTTTCTTTTTTCTATCCATTTGCTTTTTTTTTTATTGTCTTTTCTATTCCTTTCTTCATTCATTTTACATTTTTTTTGGTTAGAAATCTTTTATTTACTATCACTTTTTACACTTCGCACTATTTTGAATTTAAATAGTATTAATATTTTTTTTATAAGAAATTTACTTTAAATTTATATTCTCAACTTTATTTGTTCATTTTATTTTTGGGATTGAAAATTTAACATTAAATACGAAACATATAAAATGACCTTTAATGTTCTGTTCAGCAGTTCTATATATTATTGAATTTTGTAGGCTGTTATATAAATATCATATACATGCACAATTTAAAAATTTACCAAGTATTACTTTTTCATTAAAGATATTATTATTGAGAAAATTCTTCACATATACTTGTCATTTTACATTTTTATTTTTTTGAATTATTTTATTAGATGAAAATGCCTGGACGAGCTACTCATCCTCGCCGCTTTGATGTTGGGGAGAGAGTGATGGCTAGATGGCCGAAGTCGACTCTCTATTTCAGTGGAGAAGTCGTCGACTTCAATCATCGAGAATACCTCATCAGGTTTGATGGCGAGAATGATCTGGCGATTAAATACAATGATGTTTCGGTAAGTTTATTTTTATTTCAATTTGTTTGAAATAATATTATATGTTTCTTAAGTTATTGGAAATGTTATATAATTTTTGTCATTGATATCAGAATTGCTGCGACTTTTGGCATGACATGACCTGACCTGACTAGGTCAATCCACAACATGAAACTTTCACAGAATAAAATATAAGATTTGAGGAATCCATAGAAGCCCCATTTTCCAAGAAGAAACCCCTATTAACGAAGATACAACAATTTAATCGAAACTGTTCAAATTTGAGTGACAGAAAAAATATGACATTTTTTTTCTTGAAAAAAAAACAATTTCTTCATGAACTTGTAGTTGATATAATTAAAAAACTAGATGTAGCAATATCAAACTTCCAGGGAAAACACCTTGATCTCTTATGAACAAATCTAACAAGTTTCAGCAGTTTAAAGTTATAGTTTAGTGCCTATCAGAAACACCAAATTTATCACAAAGTAAGTAATATTAATTTATATATATATAATATATATATATATATATTATATATTAATATATATTAATATATATATATATATATTATTATAATTAATATTATATTATTATATATATATATATGTATTAGTATATATATATATATATAATATTATATATATATATATATATATATATATAATATATATAGATATATATATATATAGTATATATGTTTATTTTATTATTATTGAGTGAACAATTTTAATTTTTCTCACGATTGTATTTGGTTGAAAATACTCTTTCTCACACTCTTTGGTAGCACTCTCAACTAAAAACTATCGCAACTGGCTGTGTTTCTTGAATTTTTACTCTAAAGAGTGTAATTATAATTAAAATAGTAAATATCTCGCTCTAAGTGCTTTTCCTCAGTCAGTCAAGGTGAGAGTTGATCTCATAAGAGACAATTTCTTTGCCTTAAAAGTGTCCTCAACAAACACGCTTCCCTGCATGAGTGATTAAAAAAATTTACTAGACAAACGTGTTTGAAGGTAGAGTGAGAGAACGGCGAGGATTTTTGTTCTACTTTTCGCCCGAAGTAACTTCTCTTGCACTGACAAATAGAATAAACAATATTTAATATAGGCTAAGAAACTTATAGGCGAAGCCCTTTTTAGGGGGTGAAAATAAATATTTTTATATACAAAAGATATATTTTTAAACCTTGTGTATATTTAGTTTCCCATGACTTTGTAATAATAGCTTTCTGTTTTTTCCCCGTCCTGTTACGTTTTTTTTGGATCCACTAAACTCTCTCTTTTTAATTTAAACACACGAACTGTTGCTATCGTTACGTTTATGGGTCTGTCTTCTTAGTCATATTCTTACTTTTTGTCAGTAGGACTTAGTAGTTAGTAACTGATTCGTTTATTGGGCTTTGTTAGCGGAATTCAACACTCATTTTCTGAGAAATTAAAGTTTGGTATACTATGGGGTTTATCTGCAGAAAGTTTTCATCAAGTTCGGGCGTAGGCTATATTTTGGAGACTTTAATATATCTTTCTTTGCTGTAATATCTTTTTCAAAATCACTCTGAATAAGAATCAATTAATTAGTCTAATAATTCTATATTTTATATCTTTCTCGGCTCCTGAAGATGCTTTTAAACTTGTCTTGGGTTCCGAATTTGAAGAAAGTTCATTGCATTTTCGCTTTTTAGGTTTATTTCCATTACAAGTTATTTTATTTTTGGCAGTTTTAGAATTAATTTTTGTTTTTGGGGTCATGAACTGAAGGATCTTTTATCTTGGGAACTTTAAAATTCTTTAATCTTTTTGAAACTCTTGAGATCAACATTCACAACAAAAGGACTTTAAAATTTTCTTGCGCACAGGATTCATCATTCTCTGGTTCTTCATTGCATTCTTCATAATCAGGACTAATCTGAACTTCTATAAAGGTGGTTCCTCGAAGCACCCATTTCGTTCAATTATCAGTACTCTTTCTGGAGGTTGATGAGGACTGAGTGGATGTGAGAGACTAGTTCTATGACTTTAACCCTGGATGTATTAAAACGTGTATTTCACCAAGTCCCAAGTCTTTGATGGAATATACAAACAATCCTCTTAAACAAAATTTGAACACAACATTAGCACCTTACTTTTTAGTCTGCATTTACGAAGCTATCATATAGCCAATTTAAGATTATTTATGATTGAAAATTTAAATAATGGCTTGTCATTTTCATTCTTGAGTTTCTTTGCCACAGGCATGGTTGGATTAAACCAAAATTAGAAACATTATTGCATGGTATCATTATGCCTATTAATATATATGTATTAGTTAATTCAAAGTAGAGATCTCTGAGTAAATGGTAAATCAAAAAATTTAGGTGATGGAGTTTAGTACAACAAAGTGTTGCATCCCGTCCTCATGCATATTAAATGAGCTTCCAAATACATTATTACTACTTCATTACTGAATATAGAAGTATATTTCCAGACTATAACCTTTCATCGATATTAATTTTAATGAAGCACTCTTAAAAAATATGTATTCAATTCCCGAAAGGATCTATTCCTTTTTTTCAAAAAAATTATTTTTTTTCAAAACTTTATTTTTAAATGAGAATTTACTATTAAGAGTACGATGAAAAAGGCATCACATTTTATCGTCTACTTTTTCATTTAATGAAGGAGGATATTCATTCCTTGAAGCTTTAGCTTTTGACCAACATAATGTCCAGAATCCACATGAGGAACATTAGAGTATCGCCGGTGTATTAGTGACTGATCACGAGAATAATTGGGTATAAATTGCCTATTGCAGTTATCTCTATCATTGTGCATAGGATCGCGGACCCC
>JABUQX010073915.1:20000-22642 GCA_015478945.1 Trachelipus rathkii | reverse complement strand
TATAAATGTATAATAAAATAATTAATACCAAATTAAATACAAATTGCTTCGCACCGTTATATTTTAATAAAAGTTTTAGCATATTGTGTGTTTATTCATCATACTGACAAAGAATATTTGCTAACGTAAACAGGAATAATTCGATTTTACGTAAATAATTTTAACAAAAATTCCCATAATTTGCAAAATATCATAATCCCGATCGAATAATTGCAAAAATTAACAAAAAGTTTCTAACCCAAACACATCTAACCAAAAATAACAAATTTATTCCTAGACATAGCATTATTAAAAAATTAAGTTTATTGAAATAAATACACAGGTATAGACCCCGTAATAGTTTAACTGATTTAAAGCAGTAAATCAGTAAATCAATAAATCAAACCTACCCATCTCGGACATGCCCCTACCCCATCCCTGCCAGGCCTGTGGATCTAATTTGAGCTTTGATTCGAATCATATTATCGAGTTCATTTTTTGAAATAAACATATACTAAAAATTAGTTCTTTAGTGTTATTACTGAACTATCTGAATAAATGATTAAGCAAAGACAAAGTTTTTAGCAGCCCTGTCGCTAACATATCATAGCCGCAACTAGGAATTGATAATGTACAAATGCAAAGGCAAACCTAACATACTTAGCGCATGAATAATCAGCTAAGATCCTTGAAAAGTAACCATACTTTTCTCAAAATTTAAATTGTCGCAGCATAACCCGAGGGTCAACGAATTACTCGAGATTTCCCTTACTTATTCGAACTCAATTTCAAAGGCAAACAAAAGGTAAAAAAGTCCAATCTTATCTAATCTAAACCACATTCCCTTTTAACAAAGTGACCCAATCTACTCAATAGACGGGAAACCAACAGCATCGTATGAACTATGAATTGACACTACCTTCATCAAGAGAGTGTCACTCGTTTCGAGTATAACATCATTTGACCTATGAAATAAACGCTAGGCACATTTTAGCAAAATTCTAGGGCAAAACCTAACATTACTCAACCAAAAAACTTAACCTAAAAAGCTCACGTTTCTACACATGCATCGTCAGTTTTTAAGTTAACACAGTAATATCTTCCAAACTCATCATTTCTCTAACAAAATCGGTGTTATTTCCACATTGTCATAGTATATTAACATAACGTACCTAAGGTACTTCACGTGGACTGCGTACAAGAACTAGTGTTTTCATCAACCAATGAGTTATCTAAAGCAACACATTATCTTTCGTAAGAGGAAACCAGGAGGGGTTTCCTTTCTCATACTGGGTACTACTTATATATATATTATTACCGTCACTCATCCCCCTGGGTTTCTCTCGGAAGGTATTAGAAGTAGTGATATAGTATAGTATATATATATAAATAGCGTAATGTGTATCAGCTTAGATAACTCTTGGTTGAATGTGATAAATAAGTTTATATTCGTAAGTTAGTAGTAGTTTAATGTATAAGTTATATTATATAATTACTATTTGACCAAAGTGGAATATAATATACACTGATTTTAAGTGTTAATAAAGATGATATAAATATTGATATGGAGTTTGTTAAAGTAATTTACTTTAGTTATACTGTTAACTCAGTATATGGATGTGTAGAAACGTTGATGCTTATATATATTATTTAGGTATATAATAGTTTATTTGTATTGTAATATATATATTTAAGTTTTAATTTATTAAATGTTAGGTTTGCCCTAGAACTTTGCTAATGTCTACGTTTATTCATAGGTCAATGATGTTTATACTCGAACGAGTGACCTTTGGTGAATGGTAAGTGGTCAATTCTAGATTCAAGATGGAGGTGGATATCTTTGATAGATGTCACTTTGTTAAGGGATTTCATTAAGATAATATGGCTTACCTTGGTTGCTGATATGAGCGGGAAAGTGGGAAATTATCGAGTATTGATTGACTGTTAGCACTTTTACCTTTGAAAAAGATTAGCTGCTCAAAAATTTTGACGATCTTAGCTGATTATTCATGAGCGAGGTATGTTAGAGTCATGCAAATGGTCATGCATTGTTATACATATATATATTTCCTAGTTGCGGCATATGATATGTTAGCATATTTATTGCTGCACAAAAACTTTGTTTCGGATGGTTAAATCATATATTCGTAGACGTCCAGTATTATAAAGAACTTATTTTCTATGTTATGTTATTCCAAATGATACTCGAAATATGACTTGTAATCAATAGCTCAATAGATCACGAGCTGGTGGGAGGGTTGGGGACTGCATGGAAGAAGAATGGGAGGTTAGTTTACTTTGATTTATTAATTACTGAATTTTATACTGCTTTATAAAATCAACGTAAAACATATTCGCTTACTGTGATAAATTTTATTTCAAAGACACTTCATTGTAGGGATGATATATTTTAGGAATAAAATTTTTGTTCATTATATATTTATTTTGTTATATGATGTTTTGGTTTAAACTTTTTTAACTTGTTGAATTAATTTAGGTATAGGTACGATATATGATATTGTAGACAGATATATAGTTATGATGAATATATAATTTTTGTTTAATGTCGTATAATAAATATGAGTTGATGATTAAATACATTTTGTTTACTATATATAATAATAATATAGTTTAATAACTATTATTATTTCTTATGATTATTA
>JABUQX010073915.1:10000-15000 GCA_015478945.1 Trachelipus rathkii | reverse complement strand
CACATTCATATTTAATCCAGCTTCTCTCAATTTTTCTGCGAAACACAGCACCATTTGCCTCAACCTCTCACCATCTCCACTCCAACACGCCAAATCATCTGCGTATACCATGATGTCTCCGTCAATCTCCTCTAAACTCTCCTTTACACCTCTTATGACTGTGTCCAAATACGCTATAAACAGTATCGGCGACAACACACTACCCTGCCTTACTCCAGTTTTTACCTCAAACCATTCCTCGTTTTTATATCCTGTTCTTACCTTACTTATGCTATTCACGTATGTACTTCTTACTGCCTTTATCAGTCTGTCTCCAACTTCATAATCCCTCTCCAGAACTCTCCACAGCTTCTCTCTGGGTACAGAATCAAATGCTTTCTTCAAGTCTATGAAGGCGATATATGCCTTCTTATTGTATTCCCATGTCTTTTCCTGTATCATTCTCAATGCGAACATTAAATCTGTAGTGCTTCTGCCACCTCTATACCCATACTGCTCTTCACCCAATCTTGGCTCTATTTTTGATCTTAATTTTCTTTCTAATATTCTTTCATATAACTTCGCCATGTGATCCATTAGTGAGATTCCTCTATAATTTTTACAATCTCCTGCGTCCCCCTTACCTTTATAAATGGGAACTATTATTGACCTTCCCCAACCTTCCAGCACTCTACTCTCCACCCAACACCTGTTCAGAAATCTCAGCATCGGGCTTTTCCCATCCTCACCAGGAGTCTTTCCGCTCTTCATTTTCCCTAACGCCTCCACAAATTCCTCCTCCGTTATTCCCTCCTCCTCCACTCCCTCTTCGTTTCTCTCCTCCTCCTCTCTCTCCCCTTCCTCTTCCGACTGCACTTCCACATTCAACAACTCATCAAAGTACTCTATCCACCTTTTGTTTTTTCCTCCGGGCTTACCAATGTTTCTCCATTTTTGTCTTTGATATTACATACTCTCCTCTTCGCTCCTCTATACGTTCTTGCCAATCTAAAAATCTTCTTCTTGCCTTCCTTCATATCATCCATCAGCTCCTTTGCCAGCTTCTCAGCCACCTCCTCCTTTGCCCTCCTCTTCACTCTCTCCGCTTCATTTCTTGCTTCCACGTACACGGCTCTGGATTGTACACTTCTGTTTTTAAGCCATCTTCTCAATGCTACCATCTTTTGTCTCACAGCATTCTTTACCTGTTCATTCCACCAAGGTGTATGCTTCTTTCTCACTCCTCCCATCCATTTAATGCCTAGGGTTTCCCTAGCCGCTTCCTTCACAACACTTCCTATGTGTTCCATTGTTTCATCACCGTTCATCTCCAGTATTTTTTCGTTTACTTTACCAACATAATTCAATCTCTTATCTTGATCTTTCAGCGAGTCTACTTTTATTGTACTCCACTTCTCCTTTACTTGTACTTTCTCCGCTTGTATCTTTAGATCAGCTATTAACAGCCTATGATCTGAATCCATTGACACACCCGGGATCACTTTTACATCTTCTACTATTCTTCTATCCGACACTATAAAGTAATCTATTATCGATCTTTGATCAAACATTCCTGTCCTATTATTCCACCTATATCTCGTATATCTATGTGAATCTTTTTTCTGATAAAAACCATTCATTATCTTCAGATTTCTCCTCATGCAAAAGTCTATCAACGTTTCACCCTCTGTGTTTCTTAATTCTTCTCCAAACGGTCCCAACATTCTTTCCGCTTCATCTCTCCTCCTTCCCACTCTTGCATTGAGATCACCCATTAGTATTATCTCCTCACCTTCCCTTCTTCCCACCTCCACCCTTTCTTCCAACGTTTCCATGAACATCCTCTTCTCTTCTTCTGGATGCCCCTGTTGCGGTGCATATACTTGATATACATGATATCTCCTTCCTTTTATCTTCAGTGTAACTTTGATTACTCTTTCGTTCACACTTTCCATCCCTTCCAAACTGTGTGATACATTGGGTCCCAATATAACTCCTACTCCATGCTTCCTCACTCCCTCCTCCACTCCTTTATACATCAGCACAAATCCACCACCCAGCTCTCTTCCCTCCTCCTCTCCTCTCACTCTCATCTCGCCCATCCCCATCACATCTATCCTCCTTTCTTTCATCATGTCTACTATTTCTTCCTCCTTTCCGCTGTAGGTAGCAATATTCAAAGTTCCAAATCTCAACTTAACATTTGTATTAGTCAATTTCTTATTCCAAAAACGTTTCCGTGGTCTGTGTCCAAAAGGTCGATCGTATTCCGAGGCTGGTCCTTGAGTGTTACAAGCAATTGTTTCAGGTAGCGGCTTGTTAGCCAGTCCTGCCTAGCCAGAGCCCGCTAGTCGAATCCAGGGTGCACGACATGGAGGGAGAGAGTTTTTGTGTTCCTTATATAGCATATATATATATATATATATATATATATATATATATATATATATATATATATATATATATATATATATATATATATATATATATATATATATATATATATATATATATATATATATATATATATATATATATATATATATATATATATATATATATATAATAATAATAATAATAATAATAATAATAATAATAATAATAATAATAATAATAATAATAATAATAATAATAATAATAATAATAATAATAATAATAATAATAATAATAATAATAATAATAATAATAATAATAATAATAATAATAATAATAATAATAATAACCTTTTTTCTATATTCAAAGTTTTATAAATTTCAACAAAAAAAAAAAAAATATATTTGTTTATTTTATTCCCTTTATTCATGGTGGCGAATACCTCGAAGTTGCCCGCTTCTCATAGTGAGGGAGTGTGGAGAGAAAAAAAATATATATATATATATATATATATATATATATATATAGTAGAGAGAAAGAGTATATATATATATATATATATATATATATATATATATATATATATATATATATATATATATATATATATATATATATATATATATATATATATATATATATATATATCATGTACCTCCTTTCCCCAGATTGGGGGTGAGGTGGGCAGCATACACCGGAAATAAAATTAGTAGAAGAACATGACGTAAATCGAAAAGAAAGCCACCCCTTACCGTCCCCTATATGCTTTTAAGTGAGAACTCGTTCCAGTCAGACAAAAAATCATCTAAGTCCTAATGGCTTCACGAGCCTGAGGCGGACTCTCAATGTGGTATTTCGTCAACTAGTGGTTCATCCTTTGGACCAGGCGACCCACACCCATGCCCCTTCACAAAACCCCGCAATTCACTCCTATTATTATGCACCTTTCTTCTCGCCTCTGGCTAACTCGCATTTCTTTCCTTCAGACATTCCTTTACTGACTCAATCCACTTTTTCTTTGGTCTCCCAGTTGGTTGATTCCCAGCACACTCGCTACTATACATCTATTTAACCAACCGACCATCGTATATCCTTTCCATATAACCAAATCATCTCAAAGTTATCTCCTCTGTTTATTTCCTCATTTACGCTTTCTTCACACCACACAACTCCCTAATTCGTTCATTCCTAATTTTATCAACTCTTCTCACACCTAACAAGATTTTAAGACTGTTCATCTGAATAGATTGTATCTTAGACCTATAAGTCTTATTACATACCATAGTTACACAATTATACATTAATTAACACAAGTAACAATATACTCTCATGCAAAACCCTAGCATATTCAAGACTTAGTCCTTTTGCTTCCACCAAAGATTTATTTCCACCAGCCACCTTCCCACTGTTCACAATTTTCCTAATACACTCTGCATCATCCGATCCCTTTTCATCCAACATATAACCTAAATATTTAAACTCAGATACTTGTTCCAATATCTCGCCATCCAACATAACTTCACACAGCGGAATTTCCTCACTCACTACTATAACCTTACTCTTATCTACATTTACTTTCAAATCCCTCCTTTTAAACACCTTTCCAAACATCTCTTCCAATCCACTCAAACTTTCTTCAGATTTATCGCACAAAACCAAATCATCCGTGAACAATAAGCAGGGAACCCTCCACTCTCTTCCTTCATCCATCATTCTAACACCTTGCCATACCACTCCAAACTCTAATTCTTTCATTACCCTATCCATATACAAATTAAATAACCAAGGAGACAGCACATCCCTGTCTCACTCCACTATTAATATTAAACCAATCACTTTCAACTCCATTAGTTCTTACACACGTTTCACTATCGTCATACATACTTTTGATTCCAATCAAAAGCCTGCCACCAACACCATACATCACTAACACCTACCACAGAGCTTCCCTATTAATCCTGTCATACAGATGTTGCAAGTTTACAAACCTAAATACAATTTATTCTCCTTCTCTCTCATTTTCTTACTCATTTGTTTCTAAGTGAAAGTCTGATATACACATCCTCTACCACCTCTAAATGCACCTTAGTTACACAACATCCATATCCATTCAACCACAATCTCGTTTTCATTCTTTATCATTTCACGGGTAATTCCATCTATACCTGCAGAGATACCATTCTTCAACTTTTTCACTCTATTATCTCCTCCCTACTAATTACCTCATCCCCAAAATACCTATTTCTTCTTACACCATGAAACCAGCACATATTCACTATCACCTCTTCATTACTGCTAACATTATGCAGAATTTCCAAATGTTCCCTACACACTCTCCTCACATCCAATTTATCAGTTAGTCATTATTCTCTGAATATTCACTTTACTCTCTTTTTAAAGCTTTCACCCTTCCATCTAGAAGAGTCTCATATTTCATTGTAAATCCTCATTCATCCTCCTTCCAAACTGTTCATTTACCTCTTTTTTCCTCCTATGTATCCAACTTTTAGTCTTTCCTTTTTCCTCCATATATATTTCCACATACCTTTCTTTTGAGACCTCATCATTGGCTTTTAGCATATTCAGTCACGCCTCCTCTTTACTTTTAATAACTTGCATAAACTCTTCATTCCACCAATCACTATTGA
>JABUQX010073915.1:0-2500 GCA_015478945.1 Trachelipus rathkii | reverse complement strand
AATTTGTTAACAAGTCTATAAAATAGTTGTTCTGGAAATAAATTGAATTTAGCAAACTGAGTTAAAAATTGAACTTCTTTATGAAAATTTACCCAAGATGTTGAAAGTTTGTAAGCTCTAAAAATTCGGCATGACAGTCCAGACAACTTGGCGCTCAGAGGAAGGAAGCTGAAAAAATTGGTACCAAGCATAGTTGTGGTAGGCTTTCTATAGATGGAAGTAGAAAAGCCACCTACTGTACGGTGCACTCTGACATCTAAAAAGGGCAATGAGTTCTCATTCTCCTCCTCCATACTAAACCTAATATTCTGATGTTGAATGTTAAGGTAGTCTAAAAATTGTAAGGCATGACTTTGTTCTCTAAAAATCAAAAAACAATCATCAACATACCTTCTATAGAGTAATGGCTTAAAATCTGAGGGGCAGTTCTCCAACCAAGATCTCTCATGGTAGCACAAAAATGCATTGGCAAAAGTGGGACCAAGTGGTGAGCCCATTGCCATACCATCTATCTGCTTGTAAAGCTGGCCATCAAAGAGGAAAAGTGTATCATCGGTGGCGAGTTCCAAGAATTTCGAAAATTGATTCCTATTGAGATTACTAACCCTATGTTCAGTTGACGGAAAAAGTCCATTGGTTATGATATTGCGAGTCTCATTAACAGGTATGTTTGTGAACAATGATTCTACATCAAAGCTGACCATAAAGCCCTCCTCAATGGACAATGAAGAAACAAGATCAGAAAACTGAAAAGAATCTTTAAGAGTAAATTCATTACATGTTAATGGCTGTATAATTGGCAGGAGAAATTTGGATACTTTATAAGTGGGAGAATTAATGGCTGAAAGAATCGGTCTAAGAGGAAGGCCTTGTTTATGGATTTTGGGCAATCCATATAGAAGGCCTGGCACTGCACCTGAAGTAAATACAGATTCATAAAAATCAGATAAACCTATTTTCTTTAAACTTCTAAGATAGCTGTTAATTTTATCTTCAATTCTTAAAATATGTGTAAGAATGTTACCTGGTAAAAGCTGAAATTTAGTTGCGTTATCCAATATTAAGAGAAGTTTCTGGACATAAGTTACTCTATCCAAAATAACTACTCCCTTTCCTTTATCAGGGCGACAAATCACTATTGAGTCATCATTCTTCAGGCCTTTTAGCAATTTAAAATCGCCAAAGGAGAAAACAGGAGAAAATATCTTCTTTCCGTTGAACCCATAAAAATATTTTTTGGACCAATATTCAACATCCCTCAGGCATCTGGAGAAATCACCAACTGGTTGAAGTTTGCTAAGCTGGTGAAGCAACTTTTCAAATGATAAGAAATATTTATAAAAATCAAGTTTAAAAATAGGAAGACAAAAATCCAAACCCAAAGATAAAATTCTCTTTTCAGACTCAGAAAGGCTTCTGCTACTGTAATTGAAGATCACTGAATCCCTTCCACCAGTCAGTTCACCACAAAGGCCCAATCTACTTAGTTTATTGTTTTGTCTGTCCAAAGTGCAGGAGCGAAAACGACAAACCTGTTTAGATACAAAAAAACACAAATATTTAAAATCAATAAAAGATACAGACTGTTCCAACTGTGTTCTTAGTATGTTAATTTCCTTATTTAAGTTACTCGAGAGCTTGCGTTTAAAATTAATCTCGTTATTAAGTAGTTTTGATGTCCAGGATTTGTAAAAATGACTGTTTTCAAGAGAAGGGCGGTAAAGTTTAAATTTTAAAAACTTAGGAATATAATTATAGGCCTTACAAATGGATAGAAATCGCAAATCCAAATCTGCTTTTTCAAGTTTCTTAGATGCTGATTCAAATCTTCTGAAGCTCCTGAGTACGACTTCATTATATCTTGTCTTTATAATAGATCCAATAGACTTGTTCTTAGGGAACCTCAACTTTATAAGAAATAAAAAGACGAACAGAAGCTTTGATATCATTTAATTAGGACGTTTCGAGTTTATCCAAACCCATCATCAGCTAAAACATAAATTAAAATTACAATAATATTATGAAAGTTAAAAATTAAAATTAATAATAATAATAATAATAATAATAATAATAATAATAATAATAATAATAATAATTAATTAATAATAATACCAATAATTAATAATAATAATAATAATAATAATAATAATAATAATAATAATAATAATAATAATAATAATAATAATAATAATAATAATAATAATAATAATAATATCCACAGTAATAAAGAACAAAAATAGTAAAAAATATAAAACAATTTAAAAATAAAATTATATTAAAACTATAACCTATATTATATTACCTGTTTAGTTGACAGTCTTGGGAAGAATGTACAAAAATAACAAAAACAACTGCTTATATACTAGAAAATTGGTTGGTTGGTACATTTTAAAAAATAAATATAAATATACATTTGGCACAATAGAGTTAATAAAAATAATTACACAGTAATTAAAACAGGATTATTAAAGTAAAATAAATAAATAACTTATAACAATAG
>JABUQX010073914.1:7500-17816 GCA_015478945.1 Trachelipus rathkii | reverse complement strand
CCAAGCAGCTCGACGGAGGGGGGGTGCAGAAACTGCCGGAGAAGCCGTTTTAGCTTCGATTTGGAATATGTGCAACTTGGAGCTAGATAAATTGGAGAGACTAAGTTCCTGGAGTAGATGAAGTCTAGTTGCAATGACATGATGTTTTTGAAGGGGAATAGGCGAGTGCGCGATATATTTGTCAACGAGGATGGCTGAACTACCCATATTAGAAATTCTGCTGTGCACAAACTTTAAAGGAGTGCTATACGCAGAAAGTTCCTGCTGGCATATACATTGAGGGATTATAAACGGCTGAGAGATGAGTCAATTCTTCAAAATTCGGATAACCACGGCATTTCATTGTAGGAAGAGTGCCATCTCTACAAGTTTTTTTAAAGTTTTTAAGGTAAGTTTTTTATAACAATATTAGAACAATACAACTGCAAAAAACATCACCACCGCAATAGATGAACACAAAATATTAAGAACACAAATTGATGTGAAAAATAAAAACTAGGATATTCCTAGTGAGCGCAAGCCGCCTGAAACAGAGCCCGACCACATAATCACCTCCCTCTGTAAAGAAGAAACCCCCACCCCCATAAGTTGCTTATATGTTTCAAAGAGGATACGGCAAAGCGTCTAATCACTTAAATGAAAAAAAAAAGGCTAGCCGTCGCACCACACGATAATTACGCGCAAAGCTCAAAGACTCTTATACCATCCAAGTGTGCAGTACAGGCAAGAGCCCGGTCCTTTCCTACAAACAGGGCGGCTCGAGAACGGCCGCATGAACAACCGGTTTTTTGACTGTACCCTCACCCAATGGGGGAAGAGAAGAGGATGGGCAAAAGGTGGAACAGAGACAACCCGGCACATATCCACCAGGATTGAGAAGGAAAAAGGAAAAACTAATAAAAAAAAACAAAAAAAAAAACAGGAATACGTAGGGTAGTACGGCCTGATTTCATGGAGAAGGGAAACAAACTGGGAAAGGACGTGGCAACAATCACGCGGTTATACACCAAGTATAACTACATGTAGACTACAACAGAACATCAATAAGGCACTAAAAATAAAACATACCCATTAAATAATAATTATTAAATAATAAAATTATAATTAATAATAATAATAAATAATAATAGTTAATAATAAATAATAATAATAATTAATATAATAATTAATAATAAATAATAATAATAATATAAATAATAATATTAATAATAATATAATAATAAATCATAATCATAACTCATAATCATAATCAAAATAATATAATCATCATAATCATAATCCATAATCATAAGAAGAAGAAGTAAGCAAGAAGAAGAAGAATGAGAAGGAAGAAGAAAGAAGAATAAAGAGATAGAAGGGAGAAAGAGGAAGAAATAGATAACAAGCGAGACAAGCAGAAAAGAAAGCGAGAAGAAAAAGGGCAAAGGAGAAAAGAGACCAGACATGAGGACAAGGAAGGGGCGGAAGAAAAGAAAAGAGGAAGAAACGAAGAAGAAGAAGGGTAGTCAGGAAGGAAGAAGGAAAAAAGAAGAAGAAAGTAAATTATATATATAAGTAAGAGCATTGATAAAAGACTATCGTCCGCATACCAGTTGTATAATGGATTGGCCTGTAATTATTTTACAATCACATATCAAGATCTACATATCAACTTTATAAGTAAAGTATTATTTAGGGAGATATTATATTTTATAAATATATATTAATGAAATATTATATTAATTTGATTAGATTAAATATCTGTAATTATTATTATTATTATTAATATTCAGATTCACTCAATATAATAATAATTGATTATGATTATGATATTAATTATTATTTATATTAATTATTTTATTATATATATATTAATTATATTATTATATAAATTATATAATATATTATTATTATAGTAATTGGATTAAAGGAATTATTAATATTATTATGTTATAATTAATTAGACCCACAAAAGTATTACACAATGGTAAGAACAAATGGTAAAAAGGGGTATTAATAACAAATAATTAGAGTTACCCAGTTGAACGTTAATTTAAATAAAAAATCAATAAATTGTAATAAAAGAGTTAATATATTTAATATATTTAAATTTAATTAAAAATATTACAAAAAATTTAAAAAAATGTTTTTTTATTATTAGATTGTGATATTTAACAAAAATTTGGTGAAAAATTAATTAGGTTTAATAGTTATATTATTACTCCTAGCATGCAAAAAGTTTTTGTATACAAAAATTATATTATGTCAAGTATTTAAAATAATAAAAAGATTATATGTTTATAAATACATTACCTTTAAAATCAAGAGAAAAAAATAGTTGAGAGAATGAGGGATTATCTACGTGAATAAAAGACCAGAATTTCAGTTTGGTCACAATAGTTTTAATGACTACGGTTGGCGCCAAAATCTTTTAAATATTATAACTTTAAAATATGTTTTCATATTTTTGATTATGTTTTTTATAAACACAGGGAACACTGAAGAGCTTGTCGAAAAGCCCATTGATTATAAAAAGACATGCAGAGGCATCTATGCCGAGTGGCCCCCAAGGAGATTGTTGGTTCTTATGGAGCCAAACTCTTATTCAATCAACCATTCGTCAAGACCACGAAAAAATGACACAACCAGCTTCAGGTATCCTGCCAAAAATAGCCGGGCATGATAGATGACTTCGGAGTAATTTCCAAGGTTAAAAAAGTAGAGACAAATGTATTCCTTTTATACTCTACTCTCCTCTCTCTCTGCTCTCTCTACGTCTCTCTCTCTTCTCTTCTCTCTGCTCTTCTTCTCGCGTCTCCCTGATAACTGACATCCAGTAAGCTAATCCTCTCCTCTCTTCTCTACGTGAAGAGAAGTGAGAACTTGTATCATGGTTATACACACTCTCTCTCTCTCTCTCTCTCTCTCTCATCATGCTCTCTCTCTCTTCGTCTCTCTTCTCTCTCTCTCTCTCTCTCTCTCATCATCAATCTCTCTCTCTCTCATCTCTCTCTCAGAATTAAGCTATAGAAAAGTTTTGCTCTTAATCTTTCAAAAGGGAACAACTTTGATTTAATTTCTAGAGCGACATTGAGTAGTTTCGAGAAAGCCAAAACACATACCCCCAACCCCCTACTCCCTCCAGAAGACTAACACGAAGTATCATCAACGATGAGGAAAAGGGGATATATACACATAAGCATTACGCCAATATGGAACACTATAAAATCGGATAAAAATAATGAAAGAAAATAAAAACTTAAATTCTTGTCGATTATTATATTGTGTCATTACTTATCTTCTAATTTACAAATAATCTAACTGCTAAATTTATATTTATATTTATATAATCTAATTGCTATTCATATCTAAATGCTTATTTATATTCACAAATTATAAATACTAATTGACATTAATGTTAGTGAATCATGTTCAACCAAAATGACCAAAAACCCTCCACAAGTAGAATTTGGTATCTTGTCAAACCTAATTCTTCGATTTCTCACCTGTACAACAATATCTTACTATTTTCTTTCAGTTGGCTGAATAAACTCCTGCAAGCTCTAGGTTAATCTTACTGGTGTAAGTGTCACATTAAACCCCCTTGTAAGATACTGATCAGTGGGAGTGTAGTGATCAAGTAGTATTAATAATAATATAAATATATAATAATATATTAATATAATACAGAGTATATATATAGTAATATATATAATATAATATATAATTAAGAGAATTGTAATACTATAAATATATATATATATATATAAATATTGATATATATATATATATATATATATAATATTATATATATATAATATATGGTATATATATATAATAAAATAATATATATATATTATATATATATTATATATATATATATTTATAATCTATATAATATAAATTATAAATAATATAAAATGAATAATAAATATAATGATATATATATAGATAATATATGATATAAATAATATATATATAAAGTTCACCCCTTCCTTTCCCAATATTTGAGGCTAGGTGTGAAGAGTAAATACACGGTTCATACACCCCCCCCGCTTAGCAGGAACACTAAGGTACTCCAGAAAAACCCAGTGTCCACAAATGAGCGGAGTAAGGAAAGAAAGATATATTGAGTACAAAAGGTAATGATAAGGTGCGAAAAAACAATTTACAGAACAGCAACTCTGAATACGTGCCATATTAAAAATACACACTCTGACGTCGCGGGGAGTCCACGAAACCAATTGTTATACGCACCTTACGTGGCCTGCTCCATCAGACGGGTCAGAAGGATAAGGGTTTCACAAAAAACTTCCCTTCTCCATGCTAAGGGATTTTGGCACCACCTCGATTAAGAGAAAGCTGCTCGTAAAAAGAAGAGAACAAAAGTGGATGAAAGGACGGAATGTCAAAAAGGAAGACAGTGGTCTCATTGGTGTGTTTTGTGTTCATCCTCGTCAATGTGCGGGATTTATACTCCCGGCTGGCGTACAGGCCGCTCCCCCATACAATCGTTACCCCCTGGACATAAACTCGCATGCCCATATCTGCATCTGCGGATTTTATATTTTTCCACTCGCACCCTGTGACTGCTCTAGCGCGCCGTATCAACTTTGCAATCACCCATTCTCTCTCCCTACCCCCTCTGGCCAATACTCAATATAACTTGGACCCAGCCATCTTCAATTAAACTTTCTTGCTAGTGTCTAGGTTCTCTCAGTTCACCGGTGCCCCGAGGCTGATCAACTATCTAACCTTCTCGGCCACGTCTTTACATAAACTACACAATTCCTCTCCTCGTCTGGCTTAACCTGGAGAACCGCCTTTACTCTAGTCTCTCACAATAATCTTCTTAATCCACTCTTTGATTCTTCGGCCCATAACCTTCACTCCGAGCGGTCACCGACTGTCAATGATCTATCCGAGTATAATCAACATTCCTCTTGCGAGCCCAATATCTATATATCATCCTCCTTTCTGCTTACAATTCAGGCCACCACCCGACAAACCTCCTCATCCATCCATTAATCTATCCATACATCCATCCATCTGAATGTTAAATAAATTTCTATACTTCATCTAGATAATATCGTATTCGAACTAAACATAAATTTTTAGATGTGATTCGTTAAACACCTCATGTTTATGACCTTCGGCACCACTACGAAATCTCTACCTTACTAATCTTATTAATTTTCTTCCCTTCATTCCTATATTAGTTTCAATTACACCTCCACTATACACCCTTAAAAACCACGCTCTAAACGATAATTGGATTTACCCTACTACTGGGCAAAAGAGCACATCTCTGTAGACTTAAGATCTTATACACACATCTCCCTCAATGCTTAAATAAGCCCGTATAGCTTTCAACAGATTATCCCCCAACTACGAAATAGACTCATATGCAAGTCACGTATACCTAGGACACCAACAAGCATAAGCTATAGGAATGCTTTAACAACCATATTCACAATTTTTCCTCCCATGTGGCCAACACACTAACCTCTACCATTTCCATACCACTCACCAGAGTATCTAGTCACCTATGTCGTCACACCAACATTTTACATAATATTTCCATCACTAATATGCGCTACCAAAGATTGCAATGTTAAAGGCCTAAGATCCTTGGACACTTGCCTTATCTCATTATCTATGCAATACATTGCGTCACACGCTTACACCAAAACCCATGACTTCTTACTGACACCACGTGCAACTTTCCTCTTTACCCATGTGGTCCCTAACCTGCGCTCTTGTCTAAACCAAACAATCACTTTATGACTTATATCAATATCTAATTGTCATAATTAATACTTTCAAACTCCGACACTTTGTCTCCTATTACATTGCCTATCACGAACCTGCTTACAACAACCCATCTATTTCCACTGTCCCTCATCACAGGAGAACTTACCCTTTCCATTCATCTACACGATATAACACATCACACAAACAACCCACTAATTAACTTCTTTCATATTCTCGGACCAATCATCAATCATAGTTTCAAGGAGCCTCCCCATACCTCCTTTCGTTCTCCACAACATATCCTGCGTGTACCCAAATACCCCCTCATTTCCATATAGTATCATCCACCTCAAGGTCCACTACGTACCCTTAGCTTTTCACACCATTTCACTTATTCCATGTCTTAAACAAAGTTCTATTCCCAAAAATCTTCTAGGGCCAAAGTTTCTCTAGTCATCTGAAATTAGTGCTAAATGAAGCCAAAACCGAGACCAGTCAAACATTACATTCAACACCTTACGATCCACTTCTCCACTTGGGTGCTCAACTAATCTCAAGCAACTCAGAATGATAAAGTATTAAATCAACTACCACATTTGTCAACTAACCCACGTACTATTACCTACCGTCTCACACCTACTAGCTCAAGCTTACTCGATTTCATTACTCTCAATTCTTATCTTCGTATTTCACTAAACCCAAATACCTGGTGTGATTCGCAGACGCTTCAAAGATAAACAAGCCTGGAAGGCAAGGCAGATAACAAAGAAGAAGCACCCCAATGTGACCTCTCCTACACTCCGCCGACTCCTCACACACTAGCCAATATAAATAAGTAGAAATTAACACTCCTCATTATCACCTTTTATCACCCTCTACTAATATTTTCCACACCAACTGCAATGAAGCGAGTGGTGTGCATTACTAAATTCGAGAAGTATCCATGACAATAACTAAAACCTGTTGAATTCCTCAGATTCAAGAGTAAAGAAGGCAAAATTAAGTATTCCTATAAGTACTCATCTCCTCCTCACTACATTATCTCAACCAAAAATTTTGTGAGTTATTCTTGCTCAATTCATACCAGCAAATAGCACACAGGAAGTCTCCTTTTATTGTATTCACTAATATCTATTACTCGACCGAGTCACAATCTTCGTGAGCGAGTCTCTCTCAATATCCTGATAGCAAAACTCTTATAGCAACCTCTCCCATATTTGTAATCTAATGTCGCTCCACTTTACGATTCAGTACTCTCTTTAGCTTCACAGATATATCTGCGAAAGTCCCTCGACGAAAAAAATATAACTTCAATGTTGACCAGTTTCAAATTATATAAAATAAATTCTTACTCGGCTCAAACAAAAGAAACCTCCACACTCAACAAAAATCACCGAATAAATCATAGACCTACCTTGTTTACCTTAAATAGCTAGTCCTAATGTTACGAAGTACTGCTTATCGGACTAACCTCACTTCGATGTCATCCCGTCTATCTGATAACTCGCCCTGCTTACGACAAAGTAAAGAAAACAGATTATACGCCTTAGCCGTGAGAAGTACTAATAATGATTCCACTTCCCTACAATTCACCTTCAATGCATGAACATACTCTACTAAAGTCCACATTCCCCAGAGTTCCTCGCTTATATATAACGATCGTCATACCACAGTTTACCACCTTAAGAAGGAACAGCTATTTCCTCCCAAATTAACCAGAGCACTTCCCTAAAATTCCGTATCAGATCACGTATTTCTAATAACCATATGCTCTCTCTGTCTCCTCTCCCTATTCATTTGACCTTCAATACTCCGACAACGTAAAATTCACATGCATTGCTACACCTAGACACAGTAAATATGACAATAGTAAATTCCAAGAAACGTGATTTCGACCTAAAATTACCATGATAAGCTCGTTCACATAGCCAATAACTCTCGACCTATACTAATCACGTCTCCTAACATAACATATATAGATCAGTTATATCACTCTTAGTATCAGAAGTGATTAATGCACACTTCTATGTGGTTATGCGCTACAAAATATGATACAAATACAGATAAAATCTTAGCTCTACAACCAGAAGCACTATCACCTTTTGCTTATTTGCCCTATTCCAACAAGAAAGAATCAAGATTCAACCCCTATACTCTATACTACGCCACCACATCTACCCGCTATTATCCTCTAAATGAGGGAAATACTTTGTCTACCTCTCTGTTTTAGAGAAGTTACACGCACAAAGAAAGGTAAAAAGCAGCAACAAACGTGGATAAGAAGAGTGTTATACCATTCCTTTCTATGTTATCGATACCACTGGCTCATAGAGAGAGGATCTCCAATTGTCTCCTCACATTGAATAATCACAAGTTTCCACCACTTCCATACACGACATTATAGATCATTTAGACTTATGATTCTAATGCCTGGCGCTAACCCCAAAGGCTAAGACACACAAGTCAGCCCCGAATAATGCAAATCACACGATTCTACAGCACTTTTATTTCCTCTTGAAGAATCACACAGTGAGTCTCTCACACTACTCTACCACCATTCCTTAATATCGACAAGAAGTTCCTCATCCACTTACAACAACAATACAGAGTTTGTTATTTGAATGCTAGATGACACTACAAGAATAATATCCAGAGCGCGAACACAGAATCGAAGAAAAGCCTCCTCCAAGAAACCCAAGTTTTCTCAATTACAGAAAACTAGTTTATATAGATCCTCATATGAGAACCAGATTAACGAGACAACTCTTTCTCGCAAAGAAAAGGGTCTTAATAACAGCTAAACACGCGCAGACTAAAGCACATAAAGAGAAGAAAGATGGACCATAATCAGTCATCAAGAAAGAAGAGGTAGCGTCATAGTGTAGAAGCACTCAACACAGACAATATCCCCTTTTAGTAACACCTCTCATATATTCCAGAAGCGACTAAAAAGAAGTAAGCATCTATCCACAACCACATTCTGACAAGTTAACTGTGGTCTACCAGAGAGCTTCACACTAAAGCACACCAACAACCACATATATTCGCACAAAACACCACCACTGATCATACAAAAAGATAAGGCCAATAGAGCGATTCACGCACTTTCAATGAGAAACAATATTGACATACTCACTATGTGGTGTCTTATATCACTCACAGTCAATACACTCAAGCCAGTTCGTATGCACTGAAAATGCGGATCAGCTATATGTGCGACACCACGATCATGCAATCACAAGTATTATAATAATAAATCTGCCACGCACTCAACAGCCTACTACCATTCACTATCCTGGTGCGACGTCAACCGCCTTGCAATATACGTAATTAAAGATGATATGAGATACATTCATATAGAAATGTATATCTTTGACGTGTATACAGAGATGGTGATACGACAGGCGAGACAAAATTAGTCATAGTTTGCAAGTTAAAGAGCCAATACTCATATCTGACCTGGAAAAAAGTGATTAGGAAATAGAAGAATCGAGGATAGTATGCGATGCAGCTAAATGGCAACGTGACTTTATCGCACAATCTGCTCATATACAGAGAATATTGACTATCATAACCATCCTAAGACAGAGCACATATGCGCGAGATGATAGTACCAATACACATATGCGTAAAATTGTCAGTAGAAGTGTCGTATCATGTCTCTCGACCAGCAAGACTATAGCGAACGAGAGCACGAGGGTGCGCGAAGAAATTGATGGGACGCAGAGATCGTAACGAGTTAAAGTAAGGTAGTCGTGAGCAGACACGTAGGAGTGTGTAGCACAGTGAATGAGTATCTACATAGCAGATGTCTTGGTATACTATTTGATAACGTCAATCGTGTGTGGTTGAGATGAGGATAAGATAGTAACGAGTTAGTGCGAGAAAGTACCCAAGCGCATACCACGCGGTAGATATAAAAAGTAGAAGAAAAGGTCGCAAAAAGAGAAGAAAAAGATTATAGAGAAAAGTAAGGGTAATGTGTCAGTAAGTAAGAAGTAAGAGAGGAAGAGGACGCCAAGAAAGGGAGGGCAAACGCCAAAGGCTTGGAGAAGTAATGGAAAGAGCATCAAGATTTTTTAATGTATGGATATAGATATATATAGATATATAATGTTCTATTAGTTATATAGATTTGGATAAAGAAGGATTGCAGAATGGAGAGGAAGAGATAAATAACGAACACAGAGAAGTCTAGAGTCAAGAAGACCAGAATAGATGAATAGAGGGGAAAAGGAAGGAAGAACAGAAGAGCAAGAAGAAAGAAAAGAGAAGGAAGAGAGAGATGAGGTAAGTGGAGGAAGAGGAGGATAGAAAGATAAAAGGATTGACAGAGAGCTCAGCCAGAAGCAGAAGCGCAGAGCCAGAAAGCAGCGCAGAAAAGCAGATAGGAAGGAGCGCACAGAGACAAGGAGAAGCAGTGGGAGAAGGTCCAGTGCGGCACGAGAACCATGTCCAGAGTAAATGTGGCAGGAATAGGATTAAAGAGATAATACGCACATAAGAAATTAGCGATTATATAAGAAGGACAGAGACCCAAAGCTGAGAAGTCCAACAAGTGAGGCCCAATGAAAAAGGAAAGG
>JABUQX010073914.1:0-2500 GCA_015478945.1 Trachelipus rathkii | reverse complement strand
GTCACCTACAGCAATAGCCAAGTGATTCGAACAGAGGCGACCACCCCTTCACCCACACGGAGGGATACCATTGCAGTGATTCTTAAAATTCATGCAAGAGTTAAGCTGTAAACATCATTACAAAATCCAGCTATAGTATCACACCTTTCTGGTGACTCTCCATCTTTCCAACCACCTACAAGTTCTGTGGAATTTTCTCCATCTCTCTGTGTTTCCTACTGAATTTAATCCCCATCACTTTAAAACCACCGTCTGTGTGCTCATCTGCGAAATATCTTTAGATAACAACCCCCTCCTTGAATAGGGTTGTGGCCATCAGCTGTTGTGAAAACTATATATATATATATATATATATATTATTATATATATATATATAATATATATATATATATATATATATATATATTATATAGTTATATATATATCCATAATATGTTGTGAAATATTAATATATATATATATATATATATATATATATATAT
Organism: Trachelipus rathkii; assembly: GCA_015478945.1. NCBI lineage: Eukaryota > Metazoa > Arthropoda > Malacostraca > Isopoda > Trachelipodidae > Trachelipus > Trachelipus rathkii. Next base: position 2,018 of record JABUQX010073914.1, on the reverse strand, counting down.
ATATATATATATATATATTAGGCTGTATCAAACTTTCAAGTTCATAATAACAGTAATCCGTGACGCGTTGCCACTAAAGTTTTCAAGAGTCGATGTAATTTAACTGTAATTGATCATAAAAGTATTATTCAGATATTCTCTTTTGAAATACTAAAATTTACAAATTTAACAATTAAAACGAAGTGTAACTATGTTCATAGTTTATTTATGGATTAAGTTTTTAATAAAATATATTTTAAATTATTATATTTGTTGTCTGAGTGTTTCTAAATTTGAATTTGGAAACTTTCGGCAGTATTTGTCCTAATCTGAAACAAAGGAAACCTAATTAGACAAGTTAGGATTTGGTAAAACATTTTAAAGGTTTTTGCACTATTCGTGAGTACTTACTTGTAAAAGATATGATTTTTGTTCATCATTTTTTGTTATTACGATATTAAAATACGTAAGAAGTTATATTCCTTTCTCTGCTGAATCATTAATTGTTTTCAAATTACGTATTTATTTCTCAGCCTTTCAAAAATGATTCATTTTTTTTTTACATTCCGACGGTTGTAACTTTAAGAAATCTTCGTTTATTTTGAAACTCTTGAACATAATTATATAATTTTCAGTTATCAGCTGTTTAATGATATCATCATTTGTAGGTTCTTTAAGCTTTTCAAGATCTGATCTGATAAAGGTGATTCAAAAACCTCTTGCTTTGCTAAATAGTTTTTTATTCGGGTTCTCAAATGGTACTAGCCAAAAAATTTAAATTGCTTAAAGGTGTTTTCTTATCGCAAGAAGTTATAAATCAGTAACTGCATCAATGTTAATTACCCTTGTAATTCAAGGAATTTCCCACGAAATATGTAAATTTTCATAGCATAAATTACTTTCGCTATCCATCTGACGAAATAACAGGCTCCAAGGCTTCTTGGTAGTAAACGAAATTTTATTTCCTAAATATAGCAAAATTAGTACCAAAAATTCCTTGTAATCGTCACGCGACCACTTTTGACCTAATTTACAATAACAAAAATCTATTACATTTTAAAAAATTTCTTCATTCAGGACATTTACCATGTCTTGTATTCCATCACTGCCATATTCTTTAATAATTTTGGGCCAAAATATTTAAAATTTCCAAAACAATGGAATTTCCTTGGCAGTTGAAGAAAGAAATATTTCATGGGAAACTGAAGATAAAATAATTTCATCAACATGATTCCTACACCCAATAAAAAGTAAGCCTTTATTTAATTTCGATTCAATATGAATGACTGCTCCATTTATTCTACCAGTGTTTTCATCTGTTGTATCAAACACAATGCTTGAACGTTTTCTATTAAGTCCCAATTTTCAGTAGCGTCAGTCACTGCTGAACATATTTCCAAGACTGTAGCCACTGGAATATGTGGAGCCACTATTAGTTTTTTCTATTTAGGTTTGAATGGCTAATAATTAGTCAGACATTCAACCTTTTCACCGATAAAATTATCTGGGAGCTTAGTGTCCTCTTTAAAAATTGTAAACTGCATTCTGAAGTTAATTCTAAAGAAATAATTCATACATAAAATCAGCAGACTTGCGTTTACGGTTATATATTCTCGTTGGTTTTTTGGAGTAACGGTTCTATTTAATGACGTAATCGCAATATGATTTAACCATACTGGGTTCCCTACACAAGCTTTAAAAGTAGAGATGAAATTGCATCCCTTTCACTTATTTGACATTTCGGTTCGAAGCTAAGCTGAAAATTTTTTTAGTAATTATTTTCTTTTCCCTGCTCGTTTTATTCTTTGAAGTGTTTTGGAAAGTACAGAAATGTCATAATTACATTGAAATCCATTTCTGAAGTTTCAACTTCGATTTCATTGATTGCCAATTCATTATTTTACTTTAAAACATGAAAAACATAAATGAAAGCAATTTTGATATAATTTCTTGTACTTGAAGCTTTGTTCTTGTACATGTTACTAGAATGGACTTGTATCTTCTTGCAACGCTCTTCTCTTTCTTATTCTTTTCGTGGA